>VZSV01000206.1:116325-163775 GCA_013398735.1 Nothocercus julius | reverse complement strand
CCTTCCCTTCCCTTCCCTTCCCTTCCCTTCCTTTTCTTTTTGTCTTTCTTCACAGATTACAAATAAAAACAGCAAAAACATTGCATATCATGGCTGGATCAGAAATAGAAACTGAGCTCCCTTTGCCTGGTACTTTTTGATTTCTCTTTGTTTTTGCAAGTCCTGGACCAGGTGTGCATACAGGCTACGCTGTAAGTCTTCTCTGGGGAAGGAAAGCTGAAGCAGTCCTGATAAAAGACATTCTTTTGTTTTCAGTTGAGCCTCCCTTAGTGCCTGCAGCCTACTTGGGAGTGCTAGGCTCTCATGGGTAGCAGAACAAACTGCTGCTCTTTGAGGTGATGTTATTGGGATGTTCCTGATGCAGTACAGAGTTCTTCTACAGTGCTTGCAACCTTGCATCCTGCAGGGCCATGTGGAGTCCATGTCTTGGGGAAACCTGCAACGTCACATGCTCCAACCTCAGTCTTCCAGATTTCCCTCTCTTGCCTGTCGCTCTCACCAGTGCTCACCTTTCCCACTGAGATCCTAGAGCTGCAGCACAACCATTTCCTTCCACATCTCCCTGTCTCTTGGCTCTTTCAGATGCTGCATGTGTGAGGATGGGCACATGCAGAAGGGCGTAACCAGAGGTGATGTGTCATCACCTTGGCATTGCCTTGCCTAACGAGTAGCAGTTAGTCCTGGTCAGCTGCCCCTACAGCCCAAGTAAGGTACAACAAGGCTGCCCTCGCTTTGCCCAGCACCTTATTTGTTCTTGCAGTGGAAAATCGCCTCTTGCACAGAGCACCCATCCTAGTGAGCTCTATGAGCCGCTGCCACTCTGAAGGCTTCCCATGGCTTTGAGCCTGCTGCAAGTTTCTTATGCTGTGCTGGAAACTGTGGAACATTTCCCAGAGAGAGCAGAAGTTATATGTTGAAGATATTAAGAATTGCTCGAGGATTACTTTAAATTATGTCGTAATTACATTGATTCCTTTCTCTTTGGAAGCTTGCCTCTGGATGTGAGTGGTCTGGCAAGCTTCTCCATCAGCTAACAAGCAGACACAAGCACATAAAAAGCAAGCAGCCCCTTTCCTCATCCTGCCCGAAAAGAGGTCTAGTTTGGGACTTGGGTGTGGAGCTGTGGAAAACAGTGATTTTGATTCCAACATGCCCTTGCGTGCAGTGTTAGCCTTCACCTTTCTTTCACCGTTACTGGGGGAAGTAACTGATAGTGATCAGCATCATTTCCTGAGCATAGAACATTCAGATTTTTATTATGATATTAACAGGACATATGTTCATGGAAAGAAGATATATGTATATATATGCCTAGCCTCAGAATATAAACCCTGTAGAAATGGTATATTACCTGCATGAAACTGAAAATATGGGAGAGACGCTGTGCAGGAATTGGGCCCAGCTTTGCTTACAAATCAGCTTGATGATGAGGCTGCAAAAGTTATATTTTCATTGCTTTCACATACTGAATTTATTAGCTTCTTGAAATTGATTTTTGGATGCCTTTCATTTGCCATTGGGCTGAAGTCAAAAGCAAAAGGATGATATACCACATTTTGCTCACTCATCTTTTTATTGCCTAACTATTGGTATTGAATAAAAGACATTCAGTATGTTTCCCAAAGGAGGCAAAAAGCACATTTCATTTTCTTTTTAATTGACAGAAGTTTAACTGAATGCAAGTCCTACAATCTTCAACTTTAATATCCAGGTAGCAGCTATGATGGGGTGGAGGGGAAGGGGCCTGGGACTCAGCTTGCAGCAAGGCCCAAAGCAGAAGCCAGAAAGACTGTCAAACTTTGTACTGCTTTATTTGCTGGGAAGGAATGGTGGTGCAAAGTTAATATCAATGTGGCAGTATGAAAGTGTTCAAGCAGTTATCTCTGGGAAGGTAATGTGAACTCAGCAGTATCATTGCTTTGATCTTTGGTTAAAGTCTTACAAAACTAGATTGCAGTTTGATTGACAACCTTGTCAGAGAGTGAATGAAGACTGACACTCTAATATTGAAAATGCAGCGTTTACAAAACTTAAAAGCAGAGTTTTCTCATGACACTGCTTCTTTTGTGGAAGACTGAATTTCACATTTATTTTTAAATAAGTGTATACCTTGCTGCATGCAGCTAAAACTTAGAATTTTAGACTGGTGGTTCACAGATACTGTAATATTTGATGAAGATATTTTTATAACAACACTTCCGTCAAAACGTATTTGTGAAACCAGAAGTTGTCATTTGGAGTCTTAAGCATGCTCATAGTTATCACAAGTCAGTACCAAATAATGGTTGATCAGACACGCAGGTGATCGAAGGCTGACGCTGAGCTGGCAGGCTGCAGCTTGATTTAGGTAGCGTCTCTGGCAGTTTCTGAGTGGGTCCAGCAAAAGGATTAAAGGTTTTCCACCATATAGCCCTACCTTGACATAGGCCTTCTTCAGCTATTGCTTATTCCTTTATTTGTCCCCTTAAATACCACAAAGTGGACGGAGTCTGCTAAAGGGAGAATTAATTTCCAGAGGAGATTTCTTCTTTCATGCCAGAATTTTGCCTACCCGTCAGCCCTCTTCCTAGTCATGCCTTAGTTCTTGCTGACCATTCCTATATGTGCTGAGTTCCTGAGTAACAGGTAAGAGTGAAGCAGATTGTGTCCATGTCCACATCAGAATACCTTACACTAGCAAATGTTTCCCCAAACAAATAATCTTTATCATCTAGAAGTGTTCATGAGGAGACTCTGGTTTAAAAACGGACCTCCAAAAGATGTGCACAGAGGAGTCCATGGGCTGTGCTGCGGTGTGGGGACTATTTAAATTGGCTTTTCTGCTGAAATCTGAAGTTTTGTAAGACTACCACCAGTGTTTCCTGACCTTTTGAGTCTTGATTTACTTTAGTATTGCTAAAGCCAAACATGATTCTTTCCTTACATCTGATATATTTAGATCATGTGTGATATATGAATACCTGTGAGTGAATATATGCATACATGTGGCATTAAATATCCATATAAATACACATAAACTCTTGCAACATGATATGTAGGTAATACAATATCGTACCTTTACTAAAGAATCTTTTGTGCTTATTTATTATTAAAAACTATTGATTAAAAAGACATTTTGAAAGCCACTTTAATCAGTGTGGAAACGCTGACAAAAAAATGTGTGGATTTTTCTGAAATGCATATTTCTTTTCACCACTCTTCTGTTGCTGAGTATAGCACATTAACATGTACCTGAAGCTTTGCTGAATAAACCTTACATTTGGCCATATTTTCAAAGTGAACTTGTATAAGCCACTTATGAGAATAACTACCATTTCATGATTTGAAATCTGCAAATGACAAATGTCTAAATGAAAAGCATATGTAGCTATGCTGATTATGCAGAATAAATTATTTTCAAAAGCCACATTCACATCAGTATATTTTTTATTGTGTGGAAAATGCATGTGCTCAAAGTAATAATGATCACCTAAATTTTGCTGTAAGCATTTAAAAAATATGTATCTGAAATTCCTTTTGTAAATGTCTACAATCTGCTTCGGTAGTACAACACATATGGTAGGAAAATGTTGCTTGCAAGCCAGTAACTTTTTAAACAGCTTTAAAAATTGCACTCTATAATAGTTCATGTACAAAAATCTTATTTATTTTATATTTTATAACAAATGCCTTAATATTTTCTAAGCTGTGACAAATTTCTCCTTAGATAATTTTTAGTGTAATATAATAGGATTAGATTAACTCTTCCTAGTTTATTTTATGTACATAGGCATTGTTGGTGCATTTAGAATAGAATCATAGAATCTTTGAGGTTGGAAGGGACCTTTAGAGATTAGGCTTGGACTAGGCTTTAGTCTAAGCCCCCTGCACGCGCAGGGTCAACTAGGGCATGTGGCACAGGACTGCGTCCAAACGGGTTTGGAAGATCTCCAGAGAAGGAGACTCCACAACCTCCCTTGGCAACCTGTGCCAGTGCTCTGTCACCCTCACTGTTAAGAATTTTTTACTTAAGAATATTTTTGAAACATTCTAGTTGTCTTATTCCCTTAATTCTTTGGGGAATCTATAAATATCCAACTAGTAACTCTTTCAAGTTTTTTTTTTTTTTCTTGTTCTTTCTTTTCCTTTCTCTTCCTAAATGTAATGGCACATAACTTAGATATTTAGCAACCATTTGGTTGTTGTGATTTTGATAGAGTTTTGGAACTTGATGAATTTTTTTAAAGATTTACAGCTCTCCTTTTGCCTAAAATCTCATTTTTAAAGGCCAAAGGAGAAAAAAAAAGAATCACAAAACATAAGCACGTTATCTAAAATATCCATAGTGCCTTCAGTTAATGGCACTTCCTTAAAGCAGGTAAGTTTCTGAGTGCTCTTTTAAAACAGGAGTGTTAATTTACTGTTTCCTTTCATCTGTTGAAACAATTACTTTTCTTTTTTGCCTTCAATAGTTTGTTCTGGTCATTAACATTTCTGTAAAATTAAGTTTGAAAGGTGCTTTTAATGTTCAGATAGACTGCAGTGCACATTTGGCTGTTAAAATCATCCTACTTAAGGCAGAACTAATGTTTAACACTCACAGCAATTTGAAGTAGTTCACTGCCCAGCTTAATGGTGCTGCCAAGGGCAATGGTCACATTTCTTGCTATTATATTTTGGGGAGTTTGTTATGCCAGCAATAAAGACAATCCATGATATTTCTGAAAACATTGGCTTAGATCTTAAAGACGTCTTTTTCCACTAACAAGCTATAAACTGTGATTTCTTGGGGAATAGCAGGCAAGAAACAGCCTTGTTCTTGGGCACACTCTCCATTTGGGAGCAAGAGCGGCCTGCTACAGCATTCCTGTTGAATGCAACTGTTTGTGCAGGCCTCGTTGAAAAGATCTAGTCAAACTGTAGTAACACTTTGGTGATGGGCAGGAAGAAGTGGTCCTGCACAAGGAGAACTGGATTTTGCATTTTATTAAATACTGAAGCAGTTTTCAGGCATTTGCACTCGTAAGTGAAGAGCGAGTCCAAATTGTTCAGCCTGGCCTAGCGGTAGATGGCACAGGGATCGCTCCAGGGACCTTCGGGTTGCTGCATTGTGACCCATGTCAGACCGAACTGCAGGAACTTCTATTTCTCTGCATTTTTTTGGATTTCAGTGGTTCCATCTCTACAAAGCTGAATGTGTCTCCTATGTGGTAGCTGTGTAAACGTACTCCTCAAGTCTTGCGTTGCGCATAGGCTTTCCTGGTGCCTGAGCTCTCTCTGAGCTCTCTGCTACTAATGCTCTGTCGATTTGTGTCTTTTATAATGTAGGTAAAATGTATGTAAATAGATAATTTATGTGCACCTTGGAACAAATCCTACGCTAGAAAATCTAACTAGCCCTTTGGGTAGTGGAGTCAACAGCTGCTCTTCTCTTCAGTAAGGCCAGTGGGAAATGCACCTGTATTAGGAGAGTACAGCTGGACCCCAAATAACAAATAACTGAATGAATGGAGCATATATGTGATTTTTGTTCCTATATGAGTTCTCACAGCAAAATGGCTGCCTTTTTTTGTTTGTTGAGCAAGAGCAGACAAAGAATTTAAAGATCAACCCCATACATCTTCTTAGCCAGAAAAAAAAGAATTATATGTATTTACTAAAGAGTGGATAAAATTTTCCCCTCGGCTGGTGTAGTGCAGTTTTAAAAGCTTCTGCAATGCTGAATGGAAGTTATGGAGAGGTAAATTTGGGAAAATTGGGAAAATGGTTGTTCAAGGGAACCAAGGGAAAAATGGTTGTTCAAGCAAAATGAAATACAAATAAACAGAATTCATTCTTAATAGTCATTTTAAGGAATTTGGAGCTTGATTTTTATTCAGTATTTTTTTTGGTACTTGCAAGCAAACCTAAAATATTCATGTAAGCTGTCAGTTCTCTAAAGTGAATTCATCCTTTCTAAAAAATAAAGCTAAATATAGATTCACTGGATAGAACAGAAACAATATGAGACATAACAAATGACATTTCTGCTCTCCAAAGTACATCATTGTAATGGACCATATGATGCTGGACTGTGGATATAAATGATTTTTTTTTTCACAGCATCCTGTAACAATTCTTGAGGCACAGTCATGCACAGAACATCATTTGTAATTATAGCAGTTTGCCATTTTCATCTGTTCCATGGTTATTTCTGCTATTATTGATTGATAATCTACGTACTTCAAGCTAATGAAGGTTCTTTATATAGCCACTTAACAGAACTTCCCAGTTTTTAACTGGCTTCATTTCAGGCCAACATTGGCATTTTTGTTTGAAGGAAGAAGAAAGGTTTAGTTTCATCATGGTGCCTTTTTTCACCTAGACATTCTCAGAATGTCACTCGCGTTCCACAGAGAAAACTGTGGAATGCTCTGATTTGAATAAAGAAGAGTTTAGTGTAAGAAACTGTTTTCAGATTAATCATTGCCCAAACTTTGAAATAACCCATACAAATATATGCTTCCCAACTACGGTTCTGTGAGTTTAGAGACACCTCTTTTGGATCAACAATTATTTTGACTTCCAGTTGTTTATTTCTTAAAACTGCTTTTCTGCCAATCTGAGAAAGTTTTAGTTTCACAGAAGGTCTAATATTTGTCAATTTAAACACACTATATTGAGATTTTTTTTTTAATATAGTTCTATACTACATATCCAATACATGTGAACTTAGACACTTTTCCTCAAAGGTAATTCAGCTTGATTTTAAGTCAATGTTTATTACTGGAAAGGATAAATTCAGACGTCTTACGTCGTAAGTGCAAGAATGTATTTTATTCTTTGAGAACAACTGAACTACAAAGGTTCAATGTTGCTTCACTAATTTGAACGGAGATTGGCTCTTGAAAAATATATATTTAATTTCATTGCTTAGAATACCTGTGAAAGCACCTTTCGTTCATATTTTGACCCCCTGTTTTGGTTGATTTTTTTTTTGATCAGCTACAGACTTGTTTGTTTGCATGAACCATAGAGAAAATAGCTTCATCCCTTTGGGCTGCAGCAGCCTTTGTGAAAACTTTGAAGCTCAACTGGCAGTACGTATAGCATCAATACCTTTCAGTATTTTACAAAATGAGCTGATTAAAGCTGATTTTAAATACTGCTTTCAGTTTAGAACCTTGCCTTTTTAATAATCAATTAAAACATTGTTTCATTGTGTTTATTCAGCACGTAGAAAGCACTGCTTGACATGTATTAGACCTCACGTAGCAGTACACAGCTGTAGCCCATCCAGCATTTTCCAAATGAGTTTGCACAAGGAATAAAAGATTGCCATCTGAGCAACACTGGAGGGAGACAAGAGCAGACAAAAGGCAGTTAAGTGCTACAAAAAAAGAAAAGGCTCTGTTGAGATAGAAATTTCTGAGCAAATGCCTCAATTTACAAGGAGATACTCTAGCAGGCAACATACATTGATTTTAGCACATAACGTACGTTGCATTTGGGATTCATTAAGCTTCATTTTCTACACTGTTGTGAATGGGTATGTCAGCTACTCTCTGAAGTAATGCACAGTTGCAGAGTGAGGAGGTAGGATAAACCAAAGTGAAAACAGAAAATGCCCTGCAAAGAGAGTAAATCAGTTTTAAAAGGAAAATGCTTTGGTCGCTAAAAGCCATGAGTCGAAATAACATTGATCAAAACCTAACCATTTTAAAAGTAGTTTGTGCTACTGATACTACTGATCAGGGTTTCTGATACTATTTACAAACATCAGGAAGTTCACACTCCTAGCTGACCTGTTAGAAGTCCCAGTGGACTGATAGATGCACTAGTGGTGTACACAGCTGTTTTTTTATCTTTTGAAAGAATAAATGTAAACTACTGTCTGACACTTCTGTGTTTTTCTTACTGAAAATGGGCGAGATATTTTTGCTTTTGGTCTTGGTGGCTTTTGCATTTGTAGAGGGAGGTCACTTCGGATGGTTCTGTTTTCTCTGCGCTGTTTTCTCTTGGAAGCCGCTGCTGAGCTGTCTGTGGAGGCCTCTGTACTGGCTCCAGCCTTTTGGCAGGCCAAAGGAAAGTGGCAGGTCCACAAGTTGAGATTTCTCAGTGATCCCACCAAATCCAAGGGTGGTTTGAAGTCTGTTTGGCTATGAATGAGAGTTCTGGAGCACTGCCTTTCTGCATAGTTTGTTTTGGGTCGTATTGTGTTTAGTTTGTACTTTGTTTTTAACTGAGAAGCGTACAAGTCCAAGAGATTTATCACAAATCTGTTTAGTAGTTTTTGTTTAGTAAGGGTGATTCTAGTATCATTTTTTGTTTGTCTTAACTTCCACTACAAATTATAGTGACTTAGAGATAAAAGTTTCCTGAAACCTGAAAAACTTTCTCTAAACTTGCATTTCTGCAATTTCCATTTTCTCAAGCTTTTGTGCTTTGTCGTCAGCTCTTATTAATGGAGTTAGCCTAAGAAACAGGGCTTTTCTCCAAAGATTTTCTACGTGTCAAATTAAATAGCAGACCATTAACTTCTGCATTTTACTGTTGGTTGATGTAGGATGATAGTACAGGTAAATGAGGTCTTGGGCAGAGTTAAAAGGAGAGAAGAACTTTTGAGCAGTTGCTGGAATTCGAGTCCTGCACTAGCGTTTTAGAGGCAGATCTGTGACTCTGGGTATCACTGTACAGATACGTGTACAAGGAAAGAGTCACTTCTAATGAGGTAGTCATTGAAGGTGGTATCTGTTCTTCCTAGATCAGTATTTAAAATGAAACCTGATGTGCATGGCAACTTAACCTCCTCAGGGGTCAAACATACTTCATAAGCTTATCTGAAGGAAGAATACAGTAAACAAATGTCAGAGTGCCTTCTTTTTGCTCATTTTTTCCCCCTCTCTTTCGTCTCCCCAGTGTTTGATCTTTCAGAAGAATTCAGGGTAAGTGACAGCAGCAGACATAACAGTTATTAGGTTGGAAAGTGGTGGATGTGGATTGCTTGGTGATTAACTTACATTTATTCTCTGATTGCAACTGCCATTTGGGTCAGAAAGTTTTCCCTTTTGACAGATTGGCTGTGAGCTAGGAAAACTTGTCTTTCCCCAGAGCATCCCGTAATTATTTGGTGGCAGAGAGTTCTGCTACGTTGCTATGGACATACAGCGCTCCACATCGAGCACGGCTGTAGTACGGATATATGTGAGTCTAATCATTCTGTCACTAAGATATAGAGTCCTTAGAGCAGGACCATGTTTTATCAGAAGGCTTATTACTTGTCCTCTTGCTCTTTGATGGGAGGAGGACTGGGATAAGCCAAATTCTCTCATTTGTTAGCCCAAGAGAGGCTGAGTTGCATTAGGTTTGGGGTCTGTAACCGTTGAGAGATTATAGGAGATGCTGGCGATATCTAAACTGTGGCACCTCTGGGTCCTTCAGAGCACCTAGATCTGGCTAAACCCTGCAGTGGGACATAGGGCTGCACTGTTTTTCCTCCAGGACCCCAGTCTCTGTGGCCTTTCAGAAGGAAACTTTCAAGCTGAGCCTCTCTGTTTAGATGCACTCTTTCCTATCAAGGCAATCATATTTCTCCCAGTTTTGAAAGTTGTCTTAGTTCTGAAGTGCAAAAATCATGCTGGTGAACATCTCCCCATTGTACTCATAATTGTACTCATAATCATTTCTGATTAAAAGTGCCCTGGCCTGACAGCACGAGGGAAATTAATAGGTGAAGCTTTCTACAAGTTTTAGATGATCAGTGAAGACACAGTCCCTCTTAAAATTATTTAAGCAGGTGCTGTGGGAAGCCATTGCTTTTATAAGGCTCTTCAGATGTTTACAGCAAAACATTTTTTTCCCAGTGATTGAATTTTTCCAAGTACTAAAATACCATGGAGAAATATGTTTCCCACCAGCTTTATGGCTCCCTGGATGCATTCTATACAAACCTTGTATCTGCTTGGACACAAACACTCTATTGCAAAAAGATATCTTGCCATTTTAACAAGCTATACTGCTTTGAAAGGGTACACTGCATCACCAATGGGAATGTCAGTACCATAAGAGTAATACTTCTTTAAGGGTACTATTTTATTAAAGCAGACCTCAGTAATTTGTTCCTGACTGTTACACACTCTTATTTTATTAAAGGTATTTTACATCTGTGGAGGAGATTACTACCACTCCTATTGGCTCCACTCTTTGGCTATAACGGATAGTGTGAGATATAATATTTATTAAGCCTAAGCAGGGGAGGACATAATAGCAGAATTGTCTGTTATAACATATTTTATACAGTTATAAAATAAACCTTAATAAAGCAGGAATAATTATCCAGGAACAGGAAATGGAATACTTTGCCTGCTTCAGATATTTGAAGTATCCTGAAGATTTAACTGCTAGTTATACATATACTTCCAGAAATTGAACTTAACAGTAATAATGTTGAGATTAGTGTGGTATTATTTTTAAATGTATTAAGAGAGATGAAGTATCTTGTGTGTCATAATTACTCTGCTAATATAAACAATGTAAGCTATAACTATTTATCATCGCTATATAGAATTAAAGAGCTATAACCCTACAGAAGAGGAACACATTGGAAAAAATATTTGTACTTTTTAACTTTGAGATTTAGAGTTTGCTTTTCTGAGTCCTGATAGCATCCAGAGTGGCACTTCCCTGCTCCCAGTGAATTCTGCTGCTGATGGCTGAGCTTCACCGCTCACTGCGCAATTCTGCATGCTCATAAAGAGAACATGCAGTGGGAATACGCCATGCACGCATGTCACATGTACCCAGGTGACACGTGCATTGCCCCTGCACAAGTCAGCCAACCTGGAAGGCATTTCCCTTGGCATTGCTGCAGTGGTGCTGGGCACAGGGAGAGCACAAGCATCTCTGCCTTACATGGGAAAACTTGTCCCACCGATGACAGGTATCTGGAAGCATTTACGTGTCTGTATGGGTTTTGTGAATAGGAAAAAAATGAAATCTTTCTAATGAGATCTGTTTCAGATTATTGGTTGTTGCTACTTAATACTGCAGTAAAGGGAGTAGATGACGAAGATAATTTAAAACCATAGTGTGTGTTTTCATTAGACCGAGCGGGACATGAAAGAGAGAGTACAGCCACCGACACACACCAGGCCTTTCCTTCAAGGGCACCTCTGTCCGTGTGGCACTGTGAGTTCCTTCCACAGGCCTCTGACCGAGACCTGTGCTCTCTGCGCTGACTCGTGACACAAGCGCCTCGGTCTGCACTCCGTTCTGTGCCCCTTCTGCAGGTGCCCCTGCAGGCAATCCCTGCAGTGCCCGGGGTGCCCTCCACATCCCACCTGCTCCCAACATGATTCCTGATCAGCTACTGCAGGAATCAGAGAGCAATTCCTCTCTTTCCCTTTTTTTTTCATGGTTTCTTCCTTCTGTTGTCCTATTTTTTTTTTCATAAATGAATATTGTGGATATGATTGGGACTAAAGTTATTACATTAATTACCCAAACTGACATTTTTGCAGTGTGTGAAAGGACAGGGTGGTATGTAAAATAGATGCACTAAGAACACCTACAGTATGACAACAAGTCGCAGGGTAATTGCTGAAAATGAAGTCTTTTCTGCTATCCCTTCCCTTCAACATCTGCTGTTCCATATGGAGTCATAAATATTTGCAACAAAATAGTCGAAGAAATAATCTCAACATTAATAGAAAAAAACTGAAACCGCCAAGAAAATTAAATAATCCTTTTTTTTCTTGGCAAATTTCACCTACCCATCCTCATCTGACAGTTTAAAATTTCGGTAGAAAAATAGTCTGACTACCTAATAATCATGGCGAGAAATCCCTTGTGAATGTTAATAGGATGGTTAGCTCAGAAAAATGCTGTAACCTCTTGATTATGACCACGACTAGAATTTTGTTTATTTGGTTTCATTTTCTTCTGCTGCTCCACGTCATGAGACTGTTATCACAAGCCTGGAATGGCTCATGTTTTTTCTTTTCTCTATGGTCAGAGAAATAATTTTCATCATAAACTGCTTCATAAGCTTCATGTCTGCGTGAGGAATGACAGCTTACTGTTACTGGCTGAGGGTAACTAGTTACTTAAAATTGCCATATGGAAAATACAGTCTGATAGCACTTAACCTTCTGTGTGGATTTAAAAGCTGCTCAGAAAAGGTCACATAAAGCATCGTAAAAGGGTGGGAATCCAGATTATCAAAACCTGCCTGAGGAGCAGCTCACAGGTGAAAGCTGCTGGAACAAAACACAAGCTGGAAACTGGAAATAATTACAGGGCATAGAAGACAGCATTTTGGAAGGATTTTTATTGCTATAGTATCATTAGTTGTACTTAAAACTTTTCTTAACAGAATTTTACTCAAGTGCTATCAGTTGTATTCATTTTTTTTTAATCAGAACATATTGAACTTCAGAATGAAGCCATTTTATTTGCAGTAAAACCCTTTATGTTAGTTCCAATGTTTGGCCAGTCAATTTCTATGTTTCTCAGGGAATTTTTAAAATAATTTAAGCTAAATACTTCATCTAACTTGGGTCTTTTGCTTGCAAAGGTTTGAATTAATATTTTTTTCAGCTATTTTTACTGCCAGTGCCATGCGAACATCAGAGTATATTATAAATGTGTCGAAGTTATAAATAGGTATAATTTTCTGTGTCATTAATGAGAATACATTGATGAAAATGTCAAAGCTATATAATTATCTATGCATCCCTTGCTAAAGAGTGCACAGATAAAGACTATTTGTAAACTGTAATTTCAGCCTCTTCTAGAGAAATTTTCATTTCAGGTTTTCTCTGCTTTTGCCTCCTTTTCTTATTCAAACACCAAGTGCCTGCTTTATGATGTCCTTCAAGAAAAGGCACCCTCATAATTCGTGAGAACAGGTCTATAGAAAGGGCAGTATATGTGCTTCTTCCCCAGTTTGCTTTCTTTTTTCTTTCACTGCCCCAAATATTCATTTTTCCCCATGCAAGCACATTGCTGTAAATGATAAAGAAATTATCTACATTTCCCCCCTGTGTTGAAAACACTGAAAATGATTTGTTAAAGATTTGTTCTGAACAAAATCAGTGGATTTCAGAGTGAATGGGTGAGAATAAGATGGGAGTTGGATACCCCAGTGTGGATAGTTGATGTTACTAATGTTTTGTGATAGTTTCTAGACCTTTTAATGCAGCCTGGAAATGTGTATATATATATATATATGTATAATGATTTGATACTATTTTTTACAATATATGCTTTTTATGGCAAAGCTCGCTAGAGAAAAATGCTTGTGTGCTATCAAATTGTATCAATCATTTGAAAATGAAGTAAAGTCTGCTGGATTAATCAGCTGCTCCCGAACAGCATTCATTGACCCTGTTCTTTCAGGGCTTGTAATTAAGAAAAACAGCAGTGACTTTAAATTTGGCACCTGAATCACAAGGTTAAAGCAGTAAATTTTTAGGTCTGCTTTGTGCCAGGCAAAGGAGGTATCTCTTTTCTCACTGATGAGCAGAAGCACTCAGCTACTAGCAGAGAAGCAATGAGTGAGGGAGAGAAAACAGGCAGAGGGTTATGGAGGATTTTCAGAGGTTTTAAGACATTAAGGAAAGATAATCCTGTCCTTGCAGACTAACAGATATAAATTATTTGAATTTAACAGCACTTCAGATTACGATTTTTTAATACTTGGCTTACTGTAGAAGACATAAATTCTACTGGTTTCTAGTTGAGGACCGTAGAAGCTGGCAAGGTTTGAAATCAAAATATGAAGAGGTCTCACTTTGGGGTGAAAACAGTGCTTCTTGCAGTCAAAAATTAGGACTTGGGCCCTATTTCTGCCAAAAAACATATATTTGGCAGTGCTACCTTTTGCTGTCCTTCTGAAACAGATGCACAACAGGAAGTCAAGGGACCTCTCAACACTGTAAAAATATGTCTGGATGGATGATAATGGATGATTCTGTGGCAATTTTGGGCCAATAATGCTAATTCAAATAAAAACATAGCATCTTATTTTCAGCCCTTACAATTCAGCTATTACTGCAGATACTGTTTTATTTTATTAAAAGTCATAATGGACCATTCGAGCATCTAGGCTGTTCTTCAGTAACTATGGGCCATTAAGCCCATAACTAAATATGAAGGTCAAAGAATTATAATTACAATACACCATTTTATTCCTTAGGTTTTCCAAATTGTATGCCACAGATACTGAATAGGAGTAACTCAGGTGGTCTGTATGTCTAAAAACATATTATTAATGCCTGCTGAAGGCTTTCAGAGATCAAATATCTTGAATAGGAACTAAAAGACCAGTAAACCTAAATTTCATATGAATTTTGTTAGTCTTTTCTCCATATGCCACACAGTTATTTCATACATGAGTTATCTCATGTTCTGTGAGTATTTGAGGTGAGATTTACATATATTGGTTATACAGCTCCCTATCAGTTTTGAAGTGTATGAGAAAAACTAACTTGGTGATCTTAGAAATGTTTAGCAATAACCATGTAAATTGCAGCTTTCGTATTTCTAGCTTGTTTTCAGAGCAATGCGACGTGTCAAGTGTATCAGATATACGACTGCTGCATTCAGAGCGTGCCTTTGGAAAGAACAGGAACCTGCCTGCTAATAAAAATGCCTCTTGATTTGGGCTTTGCACGCCATGCATGGAGCAATTCACACTGCGCCTCTTCCTCATGCTGCATTTAGCCCATAGGTTGGGGCTTCGTTTTCCAATCCCCATTTCTGCAATGTAGACAGGATATTGGATTGATAACAAGAAACTTTCTCTCAGCTTTGCATGTACTTTCTTGGGATAATTCTCCATCCACTCTGTGCTTCTTTGCTCTGCAATATAATTCCTGCTTTTGTCTATTCATCTTGATGCCAGCTAGAAATTAAAATGAAAAGACTGCACTCTAAATGGATTCCTGAACGCTGTTATAAAGCGTGGCAGGTGTTACAAACAAGCTCAATAA
Organism: Nothocercus julius; assembly: GCA_013398735.1. Lineage (NCBI taxonomy): Eukaryota > Metazoa > Chordata > Aves > Tinamiformes > Tinamidae > Nothocercus > Nothocercus julius. The sequence continues at coordinate 148,824 of VZSV01000206.1, read as the reverse complement.
AAGTAGTTCCTACTTTGCTTCAATAAATGGAAAGGTTTTTTGTGTCCTTGGTTAGATAGTAGTTGTCCTAGCTTTATTGTTTATTCTATTGTACTCTACACGTGAGTGCAGCTTTTAGCATATATATCTTTAGGATTCTTTAAAATCAAAATGCTTGAATCATTGTTTTTTTCTATTAAGGTAAAGAGATGCGTTTGTCAAAACCCACCAAATATGCTTCCAATGTGTGCCATTTTTAATTGCTTTACCAATTAGGATTTCTCAAACCTAGCTAATAAATTTGTGCCTAACTGTGCACTTAGGCAGAATATGAGCAAAATGTAGGCATCATTCAGATGTGAAGACCTATTACAAGATGGAAATAGATTTCTAATGCATTTATCATTCATCTTTGCAGAGTGTGATTTCAATCAGAAAAAAAATGATGAATGGTTTGACAGTTTCCACCCCTATACGCTAAAACATAATATGCTTCTGCTAGTTTTCAGCTATTATAGACTTTAACATGCAATGTGACCTTGGTCCGCAAAGCATGTTTGGTTAGCACAAAAACTTAATCATAAGAAGTCATAAGTAGAATCCTTCTTCTTTACTGCCCTTTTTCTGGGACTTGGAAATTTATTGCCTGTGGGACAGGTAGGATATGAACAATGGGCCAAATAGAGTCCAGGGTTATCTCATCTGTGTGAAAACTGCTGCTGAAAATCGATGTGACCTCTGCTACACTGTCATCCCAGTTCCCACCCTCTGTGTCCTATTTGTCTTTTGGTGGAAGCTTAGATCTGTGTGCTGTCTCTATGTGTCTCTCTTGGGCCAGATTATCAAAATGAATCATTGCCTGCATACCTCTTATATTTCTATTTATTTTCCTGGTGTTGACTAGGTCTGATGAAATATGATTCTTTTTGCATTTGATCCTCACTGCAGCAAGCAGCACCTAATTTAGCTGTGTCTATCTCTTTAAAGAAGAGTAATACTATTTTGAAACTTCAATCTACTGTACAGTAACATTGCAAACCATACACCATGCAGCCTGTCTCCACAGTCAATAGTAATTTTCCTTTCAGCCAATTTAATGTTATTACTTTCATCTCCAAATAGTAGAGATTTCTAGAAATTTCAAAGCAGCAATAGTTTTCTGTTATGCATACTTTAAGTAGTACTTTCTTTTTCACTGACACTGCTGGTTAGTCTTTTGTGACTAACCACATAGATATTAGATACTGTTTTTGTGTAGCATCATATACAAAAACTAATTAGGTTTAAAAACTGTGACACTGATATGAAATATTTAAATATGAGAAACAAAATATATCTGAATCTGCAAGAATTCTATTTTCTGAGCATGTTACCAGCTTTTTTTAAAATGAGCTCATTTAAATTACATAAACACAACTCTAAAATGACAGATACATAGTTGTGAAAAGATTTATTATTTTGTTGTTATTTATACTGAAGAGACATTTTGAAGACTTTTCATTTAATGTGCTCACTCGCAGTGACAAAAAAATACTTCTTACACACAGATTCCAGTGGATACATGAAAACTGCTATTGCTCCTGAGAGTTTGTTGTCAAGCAGGACGTTTTAGAAACAGGCAAGAAGAGCTCACTGCTCAATAGATGCTAGAGCTTGTTAAACTAGGTAATATTGCTGCTGGAAGTCGCCATGGTTTCCTCCGTCGTTTCCAGATTCTGTCTGTATTTTGTGACGTGCTGGGAGAAGGTGGCTTTCTGAGCACCTAATTGCAAATCCTGGGATCAGAGTGACCAGGGCACTTGACAGATGAAACTCTCAGGACTGAGTGTGCAATTGCCCTTTGAAAGCCCATGCCACAAACTACAGGCAAGCTTTACTACAAAGCAATTGCTGTGAAGATATTAGTTGTGGTTTCTGCAAGCCACAAAAAATTAGATATATTTTATGTGAACTGTTTTCTGTGGAATGTTAGATTTTTTAGGATTTCAAAGTAAAAATAAGGTACAGGCTTTTGCTTTCAACACAAAGAGATTTTAATGCTATGGTTTCCAGCAGTCTACGTGAGGTTTGCAGTGAATATTGGAGCTGAGAGGAGGGGAAATGTCTGTTACCCTAAAATGGGGCAGCTGCTGGGTGCTGATTCTGTGGTTGGGGCGCGAGGCAGCAGGAAGAGCTCCGGTCCCTGGGATCTGCGCCGGGAGGGATCTCCTAGCAGGGCATGTTTGGCTCTGCTCTGTGACTAGAAGGGCTGACAGCAGCAAGGTGCTTGTTAAGAAAACCCCGCGCCAACGCTTTGGTGATGGCCTCAAGTCAGTGCTAGCTAAGCAAGAAGGAATGACTCAGTGGAGTTATTTATTGCTGAGTATGGGAAGCAAAACATTAAAGGAATGAAAAGATGTGATACATTTTTTGATTAGAATTTTTTTCAAGGTTACAACAGCAAAAGAAATCCTGTTCATTACAGAATAAGAACCAGGATAGAATGATGGAAAGGCATTTGCCTTTACTGAACTGCATAATACTGTTAGAATTCTGTAGTATAATTCTGTAGAAATTGAGATCTAGTCATCTAGCATACTTATGTCTTTTATTATTATTATTATTATTATTATTATTATTATTATTATTATTATTCCATACTCTTCTGCAAACCTGTCTTAGCTACAACCATGGCTGCCCAAAGACTGCACCAATGTTAGTTTTACTAACGAAGCTGTATTTTGTCTTCTAGCTAAACAGAATGCTACTACCTAGAAATTACACTTGCCTATATTTCCAGTGCTTTCTGATGTTGCATTTAAACTCTTTACAGAGGAGGTCCAAATTGCCATTCCGATAATGAAGCCAACCTTAGATAAAGTCCAACTGGCTGGACAGGCCTTGCCTCCTGGATTTCCAGCACCGTTTCTTTTTGCCGATGGTCTTTCCTCAGTAGAAACGCTATTAACCAACATTCAGGTAAATTATTCTCCATAAAACCAGACTATGTCATGACCGATAAAATGTATTTCTTTTTCATCTCTCTAAAAAGTTTCAGAAACTATTTTGTACCTGCAATTTTACTGTTTATTTAAAGTAATGCTTTGACTACCTGGCGTTATCGATATTAAAAGGATTTTATGTAGTGTCTATTTGACTTAATAGTTGGCATTAATGGTCATATTAAAATTCACCAGTCTCATTATTCCTCCTTACTTCTTCCTGCAGTTGACCGAGGTCAGAAATAATTTGGCATTCCATTTGTAATAAAGCACATCAGTAGGATGAGTTTGCAAAAGATACTTTAAGTGATTCCATACAACAAAATTGCTCATAAACATTAAGATACAACATTCAGCTACGTCAGATGCTCGTTTGGACTTTATGTCTAGAGGCTTCTGCTTTTAATTCTTCTGTTTTCTTAGAGGAAGTAAAAGAAACAAATGGATGAGTTTTCTCACTGCTAAACAAAATGCTATTTTCAGGTCTTACATTTGTGTGTGTTTTAGGGCCTACTGAAGGTGGCTGTGGACAATGCCAGAGTCCAGGAAAAACAGATACAGCAGGAAAAGAAAGAGTTAAAGATGGAGCTTTGTCGAGAGAGAGAACTAAGAGAGAGCTTGGAAAGGCAACTTACAGCTGAGCTGCAAAGCAGAGGTGAGTGAGTGAAAAATGGAGTTTAGATATCTATTAAACGTATAACCCCTTGGCATTTCCAGCTGGAGCTTTTGAGGACTCAGAGTTAGCTGACATTCGTACTTCAGTGTAATGCAGCAGTGGGCTAGCACTGGTAATGAAAGACTTAAATTTAATAAAAACAGAACGAAGCACTCTTTTCTGTAAGCAGACGGAGCAGTGCCTGAAGGATTATTTCCTGGAGGGCAGCTGGCCACAGAATTTTGGCGGATTCTTTGGAGGAAAGCTGATTCAGTTGCCTGGCTTTCACACATATTATTGCCATTCTGCCTGTGTATTCCCAGCCTGATTTCTTCATTTGACACCTTTAATTTCTTTTGTTTCCTGCTATTATCCTCCAAGCACTGAGGATCTATCTTATTTTGAGTAAGATAATACATCTGCAATTTGTGTATTTAGAAGACTTCCCCTCCCAACATCCTACCACTTACGTAGCCCACATTTTCTGAATAATTGTGATTTGTGTAGTTTAGATGCTGGTCAGCTAGTGTTTCACTGGATCATATCCCTAAAACAAAGCAGATCAACTACTAGAAGTGGCCTATGCAGGATCCGATGAAAATAACTCTAGATAATTTGGTTTTGTTCATGAGAGTAAGTTACAAAAACACTCCTAATATGGAGCCCCCTAAGACAACACCATGACTTTTCAGAAGCTTTTGATAATAATGGGCAATTAAATGCATAAATCTAATTTTTTCGCTGTGATAGAGAAGGTAGCATTCTTTTTAAAATTCAAATCTGCATCTAAAGGAGAGGAATAAAAGTTTATGTTCTAAAAGCTACTTCTAGATTTCATCCATGAAATTGGAAAGATAAAACTTGATAAGACCAAAAATGTAAGTGCCAAGTACTATCTGCCTACGCATTTTGAATGAGATTAGATGTGTGCAACAGACCAGTCTACAGCTCCAGAGCTCAGAAAAGAGGCTGAGAAAGGAGGACACTTCTAAGTCAAGATGTCAGTAAATACTATTGAAGTTGTTAAGTTGCAGTGGATGTTCAGAATCGTTGCATCACCTCAGTTTAGGTATGTACGAGTCTGCTGTCTTTCTGTAAAACAAAACTTACTTCTTGGTAAGCAGGCGGCAATCCTGATTCACATTTAAGTCAACAGCAACTTTAATTCATTCCAAGACTTTGCTGGCTTCTGCCTCAAAAGAGAATTTCACCAATAATCAATAGCTTTAGAGTTGTTTGGCTTTCAGTTCATTGCACATCATGTTTATTCTTACAGGAAGCCAGAGTTATCTTGGAGTAACCCTTATCACAAGGGTTGCTTGGTTGCTCAGCTTTCTCCAGATAATATTGTGGCATTCATAACCTATCCAGTTTCCTTGAGACTTGTCCTTGGCCCAGCCACCCTTCCTCATGGAGATTGGACCTGAACTGGCCTGCACCAGATTTCTTGGCATGAGTGCACAGCCCCAGAGTTCACCATTTCCCAGGTTCTGAGCATGCTCCCCAGAAAGGTGTTGATGGCACTGTAGAGATCCTTCCAAACAGTTTCAACCAGCTGTAGATCCTACAAAGAAGAGACAAGAGAGATTATTTTTGCAGAGTCTATTAAAGATAGTTTATTAGGGATAATCAGGACAGTTTGTTAGGCCAGCAGGAGCCCAGGAGTATTCCAGGTGCTCACAGATCTACCCAGTGCACTTGGTTATCCTTCTAGATAAAACTATTGGTGGGTGGAATATAATTTTCAGCATTAAGGGAAAAGATTAGAAAGAAGGGTATGAATTTTGTTTTGGTTTCTAAGGACTTACACTGGTATCGTTGCTAAAAGAGAGTTTAAGCCAGTGATCCACTCTTGAACCTCTGGAAAATTGCGAACTGAAGCTAGCCCAAATCCAGGAAGTCTATGTAATGCAAACGAGTGGCTGGATTCTGATACCGATTCTTTCAAATTCTGATCAATAGAATTAAATCAATGGGACTGTTCCAGATTATGAATGCGATTTAAGTACTTTAAAGTTACAAGATCTAAAGCCCTTTCAGGTTGTTCATTGTTTCACAAGAGGATATGGGTTGATTGTTTTTATATTAGACCCATGTCAGAGGTTCTTTTGTCTTGATCTAGAACTGGGCTTTTAAACATTGCATATCAACTCATTTACCATCACCATTATATATTAACTGTGCTTTAACAGCCATTCTTACAATACATTTACATTTCAGCAACAATTCAGAAACGCTTGAAGAAAGAAAAAAAGGCAAAGAGAAAATTGCAGGAAGCTTTGGAATTTGAATCAAAGAGAAGAGAACAAGTGGAGCAGGCGCTTAAACAGGCCACATCAGGTGACGGTCTCAGGATGTTAAATGGTAATGTTTTAGTTAGCCTTTCACAGTTAACTTAAAACAATGTTTAATTAAGTGAAAAATATAAGATGATGCACAAAGCAAATTTCATTATAAGAGATGCAGTCCTTTCCTGAAATAATTAAAATCTATTTCAGGACGTGCTCTGGGCCGTGAATTAAACAAAAAGTAAATAAGTCTCTAAGTAGAGAAGCAGCAGTTTACATAGGCATCATGAGAAATACTGAATATGTTACCAGAGAAATCTGTTACAGTGCTAGCTAAGACAATATGAAATGTGGTTCTTATAAGGTTCTCTGAACTCTTCTCTCCCAGCAGATTCATGCTTAGAGCAGCTGAGCTTCCTTTTAGAAGCTGTTTGTCTGAAAGCCGTTTGTTTTTTTCAGCCTCAGGATCTGTCAAGTTTGTTAAATATATATCCACTTTCAGAGCTAACTAGATTTCAAATACTTCCCAAATATCCTTGTGAAATAAAACAAGATCAGTTAATTTCAGAAATAGGGAGATTATGTTTTGAGTAGTGAGCGGATTCACCTCTCCTGCTTAACTTGTTTCTGACCAAAGTTGAGACCTGTGATGTGAACATAGTTAAGTTTGAGGCGATTTCAAGTTTTTCAGCCAAGGTTTACTCTGCGCATGTCCACCTTGAAGTCTCTGTAGCCTTATCCAGCAGAGGCTCGTGAATCAGACTGACATTGCAGTCTCTGCTGCATTTGTAGGTCATGAAGTCTTCAAGTTAATTCTTCCTCCCTAGTTTGGGTACTACTAGCAACTGAGCCTTAACATAAGCCGACTGCAAAAACTCTTTGAACTGCTGAGTTAAAATAACCAGTTTGATATGTCCTGAGTTCTTAGCTGTGAGGGCTATCCAGACTGTTTTTTAAAGTTAGGGCAAACCTCTGACATGAACTGCCATTGCAACACTTTGCAATGGACTTTTTGAGTCATGATTTATCAGGAATACCTAAGAGATATAAACCCTTTAGCTGCTAGAGCAACATATTACAGAGGCATTCTCATCTGCTGAATTTTATTGTCCAGCTTATCACTGTAACCAGAAACTGGCTGGCTCTTGCTGCTGTGCTGACAGGGACCTGGAGTGGTTCAGGAATGAATATACAGCTTTAAGCTGTGCCGTGGTAAGGGACAGTGACCCAACAGCAAGGAGGAGGACAGAGCCAGCAGTGACCTTTTGGGCCACTTACTTACGCTGCATTGGGAAAATGTCCAAATTAGACCCCACAGGCATAGCCACCATCCAGAGATGACTGTTAGAAAAAATAAGATCCAAATTTCTATGAGATGGTTCACCTAATTTTTACAACTGATGGTGAACACTTGCACCGCACTCCAGTGAGGAGTACTCAGCAGTTCTGGAAACCACAAATTAAAGGGTACCGACATGCCAGCGGTGTGATTAAGAGATCTTTACAGCTGCTGTTGTGGGCCTGGCTGCTCATAGTTTGATTTGCAAGCACACTCAGGTAGTCATATATATGTTAGTGCCTGCAAGAAGCTGATATTTACATGCTAATCTGATTGCACATGCAAATCAGGTAGCTCATTAGCATCTTAATCCACAATTTAATTGCAGGTACAATTTTATGACAACAAAATGTGAAGGGCTATTCTGAATGTTTTTAATTTAACTCTGACGGTCTGTCTTATTTAACAGATGCTGTTGTTAGTTACAGATGACTCTGTCATTTTACATATATATAACACGTACTTTAAAAGGTTTGAAAAGAAATAACCTTTTTAGAATAATAGTTCAATGCCCGGGATTTTCCTTCCAAGCAGAAATCCAAAAATGGCAAACCTCATGTATTGGCAGTCGCCTGTAATTTTATAAGAAAAAATTACATCCACCAAGATCCTGTTTATTTGCTTGTATATCGTTATAGGTCTCTCTTTATATATATTTCACATATATTTCATATGTGCCTGTAATACTAAGATAGTACTAATTTATTCTATGCATGGGATGCATTTTAATCTGTTGCCCTGTCTTTGCATAGAGTTTGGTGGACATTGTAGTGTGGCCAGCATATAGGTACTGACGCCCCCAGATAGAGTGATGAAAGCAAGTACCACTACCATTATTTCTTGTTGAAAATGTCCAGAACCAACCTCAACAGAGTAACTTTTAAACCCTATACACAGCTCCCTCCTATTTTTTTTTCTTCATGCTTTAATTTCTAAGGGCTGTATTATAAGGGAAGCAGATGTTTCTGCAGGATTCTAGGTGCCATGGATTCAAATCACATACCCTTCATGCTAATCCTTGTTGGCACAGGGTGGATCGTGGCATCTGTTATAACACCCTGGGGTATGTGAGGCCCCCCCTCCCGCAAGGACTGTGCATACAAAGGTATTATCAATATGAAATTAAATAGTTCAAAAGTGCATATCATTATGAGACTCTTTTTCAACTTGGAGAAAAAGCATAATCCATTTTCAAAAGCTTTTGAAATCTGGAAATATTTCACATGCTATCACATGCATAATTTTATGTTGGGTGATAAAGCACTCACACTTAAAACATCATGAGCACAATCTTTTAAATGTAATATTGCACAGTTCCTATTTATTTCATGTTTATTTATAGACACAATACACAAACATGTAAAATATTTAAGAATTTGGAAGAAAAAGATCCAGAGGCTTTTGTGGCCCTATGATATACATTATTTCCCAGATTAGTTTTTAAGAAAATAATAAAAAATATAACCTAAGAAACTGACAATAATATCATAGCTTTAATTCATGTCATGAGCATATATCGATGGGCATTGGTTGTGTTTTTTACTTTTTTACCTTGAAGATATATGACTAGGGGAATCCGTTTAGTTTAATATTATCACAATTTAATTTTTACTTTTCTTTATCATATATCAGATTCCCTCATTCTGCAAAAGAGAATTATATTGACATATTGTTGATTATTTTCTGATCATCAGATGAATTTAAAGATGTTAAAAATAACTCACTGTAAGAGTGAGTTTCCAATGTTGCCAGTGTTTTCAAAATGATTTATTGCTGAAAACTCTGTGAAGCCCAAATGTTTTATGCAAGACCACATAACTTGGAGATCACCCCACTTTGCTGTAAACATTCTTCTAAAGATGCATTGAAGAAGGACAAAGGGAAATGCATTAATCTCAAGTGTCACATTTTTCAGATGCTGGAATCCCAGATATGGAAATAGAACACAATGGAACCCAACACGACAGTGCAGCAATGCAAGGTGCAGTATATACTTCATCCCAGCACATGTTTGTCATAAGTCATATTAAAAGTTAAATGAAATTCAGAATGTTTTTTTCTCTGTGTTCTCCTACTTAAAGGCAAACAAATGAGAGAATGTTCCATTAATTTTGTTTTCCTGTTCCTCAGAGAAGTCATTGGTAAGATCAGTATTTTACAAGATCAGGATGAAATTAGATAAATAGAGGAGTGAGACTTGTCCATTTTCAAAAAATATATAATTCATAGAAATGGGAAATCATAACTAGGAAGGCAAATACAGCAACAGTGAAGTTCCAGAATGCTTAAAAAAAAAATTAGTTATACATTTAAATATATATGCAGGTACTAAAAAGAATTTAAAAAATCCTGCTGTATGTATTCTTCTGTGATTACATGCCTTTGTATTCCAATGGCAGCCCACTCTGTAAACTGTGAGTGGAAAGCAGTGATAATGTTGAGTGCAAACAATGATAATGTTCATGTGACGAGCAATTACGTAATGCTCCATTTTCCTCATTGTTCACTGTAAATACAGAACATTCATATTGATGCTGCCAAATAATCATCAGCACCGTCTACCTGTAGGCCTGTGAAATAAGGAAGTTGTGTAATCATTTTATAGAGGGGCACCTGAGATGAGAGGTCTGAACATCAGATATTTCCATTGGAAATTGGAAGCCTATTGGAGAAACCCAGAAGTGGATTCTTCTGTGGACAGTATTGTTTTCCCCAGTTTCATGTGTTTAAAACACATTGCAGTGTTTTGACTTCATTGACAGTTGTGGTGCTTGGTTCCCCTGTAGATCAGATTGCAAGGTCTCATATTTTGGCGTGTGTCGTATTATGGACACTTGCCTCCAGAGATTAAGAAACAGAAAATAGTCACCTGTGAAAATATTTGTTCTGAAAAACTTGAACAATGTAATATTGTAACTTTTATTTGGAGAAGATCCAGTTATATAGCATTGTTTTTTACAAACCCAACCTTTTCTCTCTTCAGTCCTTCACCATGTTCCTTACAGAACATTAATAAACTTCTACACGAGTTTATAAAACAGCCCAATGAAGCTGCAAGTTTCAGTGTGATTCGCTTCCTAGAGCTTTCCAGCCTTTGTACTGAATCATGTAATTGTTATGGGCAAAAAAATAATGTGTTTAGGTAACTATAGATGATCCTCTTCTGGGTAGGCAGAAAAGGACTACAGTAAGATAATACACCAAAAAATACAAGGAAAACACCAAACTATCAGCATTGGCTTAAGTCTGTCTACTTTTCTATCAAAATGATTATAAATAACTGTGGGGACAGTGGTGTCTGGTCACTTCCAAGCACCACTGACTTATTAGAAAGAATTGGAGAACTTTCCTACACTTCCTGTAGTCTACGGATATGCTCTTGCTGCTCTTTAGTGGCAAATCATAGAATCATAGAATTCTTAAGGTTGGAAGGGACCTCTAGAGATCATCTAATCCAACCCCCCTGCACACGCAGGGTCACCTACAGCATGTGGCTCAGGACTGCGTCCGAGCGGGTTTGGAAGATCTCCAGAGAAGGAGACTCTACAACCTCTCTGGGCAGCCTGTTCCAGGGCTCTGTCACCCTCACTGGCAAGAAATTTTTCTTGAAGTTCCTGTGGAACTTTTGGTGTTTCAGTTTGTGGCCNCCTCCTCACTGCCTCCCTTGAGGTCCTTATAGACACTGCTCAGGTCTCCTCTCAGCCTTCTCTTCTCCAGGCTGAACAGGCCCAGCTCTCTCAGCCTTTCTTCATAGGGCAGATGTTCCAGGCCCCTGATCATCCTCATAGCCCTCATCTTGTCTTCAGCACAGTAATGAATATGTGCGCAGACCTCTCTGACAATTTGAATATCCTAATCCTGCTCATATCTGAGAGTGTGATGGGCTTAGCCAGTTCTTTCACAAAGCACTCTTGGCTGATACGTGTTCTGAAAAATTCTGTTAAGCTTGTTCAGATTTCAAAGCTTTTCTGTCCTGTAGCACCATCTACTTCATTTTTTCTTCTTTGTGCTGATACTATAATATCTTTGTATTCTATTTTCCTTTGATTACTGTTTTTAAAACTTGACAGCTACTGCTGCCCTTTAGTCTTCAGCAATTTGAACACACTGCCTTCATTGCCCGCTTCATTTGCTGGCTTTGTTTTTTGGGCACTGGGAGGAGTGAGGGTCAAAACATGCAACCCAAACACAAAGCTGTTTTCAGGCTTTCAAAATATCTCTCTAGTGCACAGAAAAAAAGGCTTTAGCATCAATGCAGACCTTTCTTTTTCTGTTGTCAATAGCTCTGCTGGACAGAAATCTATCATTCACACACTGCCTTTGCTTTGAAATTCAATTAGTTCCACTGCCAGTGTCTCCCTAAGATGGTTTAAAGGAAAAATACAGAAATACTGCACAACCACCTTTTACAGTGATTAAGTCATATCATATTTTATGCTCATTTCTTAAAATGATTTTATTAACGCAAGCTGTTCATATACCGTGATTCTGATATGCATTATAAATCATGTCCGTTAAGTTGATTCATCTTCTCTATGCTTTGTATATTAATTGAATTTAAATTTTCTGCATACAATACTAACACTTCCTCTAACTTTGCAGTCCAGCATAGCTGGATGAGAAGCTTTCTAGCTGACAAAATAAAAAAGTAATAGTTGCTGTAGTCCTGGTGCCCCCTGCCTCGCTGAGCGCTTGGGGAGAGGGCGATGTGTGCACACAGAGACCTGTCTGTTCTGGTTTCCATCACTCACTTGTGGGCCAGCAAGCTAGTGCATCAACCATTTTATCAACTAATCTCCGTTTCACATAAAATAAACATACTGGGTGTCATTAAGTGCACCTTCAGATCAATGATTTTTGCAAATGACATTCAAGTACCATTCGAGTAGTGCATTTGTGCTGATAACAGCAAATTAAATTAGCACAACTACAAGTGTGCTGATAAAAAGTAAAACCGAACAGCAGCACCATTAGCTAACAAAGTAATATTTTCTCTTTACTGCTTTCTGCCATTTAGTTATTATCCTATTGGAAATCTAATTATAATCCTTTTACTCCCTAGTCAAACTTCACAGTTTTTGCAAGCTTAGCACTGACAAGTGATTTCATTACATTTGATTGCCCGCACCCAGATTGACTTAACTTCACTCCGAGACCTAAAAGCCCTCTCAGTTTCTCAGATTCCCTGTTTGCACATTACAGCAACAGCTCCTTTAATTAATTAGCATGAGCAGCAGTAACATGAACTGCTGAACAGAAAATAACATCATTTTATGATCGCATGGAGACTTCTCCTTTTGCATGTTTATACCTTAGTTAACTTTTGTATTACTATATTTCATTGTTAGGGGATATTGGAACAATCAGCCAAGCAAAGTTATTTTAAAATTTTAAAAAATACAAGTTGCCATACTACTCCATGATAACAACTTATAAAAAATAAAAGACTTCAAATCTCAGGAAAGAGGCATCAGCCCAGTAAGATAGACTGTTTTCTGAGGTGAAAAGACAGTTCAAACGAAACGCTCCCTGTATGTGCATGGGGAGGATGCAGGTTTATAAAATAACCTGGCAGTTTGTGGAAAACCCTGGCAGAGATTTAACACAAGTAGCTCCAAAAAACTTTTTTTTCTTTATCTATTTGCCAAAGGTAAAGGACTCCTTAAGTTTGGAACATACCTTGTTTTCTCTTATGTAGTCATGGCATTTTTGGAATCATTCCCCTCCTGCTATATTTTTTCAATATTCTAATAAAACCAGTCAGTTTGAAAAACCCAACCCATAGCAAAAAAGGGTGCAAAGGAGACAGAAAAGGAAGTTAGTTTTTTTAAAGGGTTTAACCTCTTTGTCATTTTATCAAATTATACTTCCAAATGCTTCCTATACTACGGAAACCAGCTACTCTGAGGAATTTCAACAGACTCTGCAGCTGCAGGAGACAGGCTTAGCATCCTGGACGTGACAGCACTATTGCCTTGGTGTTGCTTTCACTGAAACAAGTATTCAAGCCATTCAAATAAGAACAGGACCCTGTGCTTAGGGACTCTGATGGTGATGATGAGCCCCTCTCTCTTTAAATTAAGCAAAGGCTGGATATTTTCCTTGTGAACAGGTCCTTAGCTATTCTCTTCATTTCAATCTTAAGTCTTCGGTCTGCCCGAGCCATGTTTTATCGCTATTGCATGTGCTCCTTTGGTTGGTATGAATTATTAGAGCTCCAGGAGTTAGTTACCATGTGCTGTGTTGTTTTGCAGGTGTCTAGAAGCACTCCTCAGAACCCCTTTGCCTCCTGCAGTAATTCCCGTGCAATTACCAGGCTGTCGTGCTTATCCGCGCTCTGGTGACACACTAACGAACGCTGTCTCGTTAGCTGCTAACCAGAAAAGACTCTTTTCTAGTCACTAGCCATAAGATCACCGTGCTAACACTGCATAGCTCTCCTGCCTGTGATCCCCACGCAGTGCTTTAAAAATAATGGTGTCACTGATCTTAGTCTGGTTGTACTTTTTAGGCAGAGTATTTTTAGATTTTATGTAGACAGAGACACATACATAGACATACATTTGAGGGAAGAAGCTGAGATTTTGTGATTTCCTGGTAACAAATGATGGGGAAAGGCTTTCCCAGGAGATGACTGAGTGTAAAGGTCCATACCTTTCTATTCTCACAAAAGCACAAACATTTACTCAATAATTCAGTGTCCATTGGCTTGGATATTTCTTCAGCAGGAACCACTATGTTATCTCCCTGTGTACTCAAAGTGACAGTTGCAGGCCAGCATCTGCATAGTTTGTATTCAGTGAACACAGTATTGTCCTTGACTATTGTTTCTTATTATAAATCCTGTTTTAAGTACAAGTTTTACCAGCTTGGATTCCATAAAAATGTGGAAATACTTGACAGGGTGGACTCAGTAGTCCTAAACACAAAATAAGTGGCGGGAAAAAAGAAGCAAGTGGCAAATATACAGGAGGATATAACTTTGAAATGGAACGTACCACAGGTCCTGCCCATTTTGTAGAGAAAAAAGGAGCTGCAAGGAGAAGGCATCTGATCATGTTGCCCCTGAGGAAGAGGTTAATAAACTCATGCAGTTTTAGCCATCAGAGACTGCACATCTGCAGAGTGTAAAAGAGACAATATGAACGAGCACAAGAGATGGAAAGAAAGAAAACCAAACTTCATTAGTACCACAACTCTCAGAAGCTCTTGTTTACATTTTTATGTCAGTCCAGAGGAAAACATGCATTACTCACAGTGTATTTTTTTTTTCCCCTTTCATTATTCAGTTTGGAAATATTTGGAAAGTAGCCTGAAAAATAAAGAGAAAAAAAAAAAAAAGAGAGAGAAAAAAAAAAACATAGCAATTGTTTTTGGATTTCTTTTTATGCAGACCTTAAACCCTTCAAAAGAAAATGATGAACAATAGTATGGTTAAAAGAGAGTGCTAGAGATACATGTTCTGAACTAACAAGTCAGGGAAGAAAACATTATCCCAAGGGAAAATCACAATTATTAACATAGGCTTTGGCTCACAGAAAAATTGTGAGATCTTTACTCATGTTATACATTGTGAAGGGGAAAAAATCCTTTCTAAATGTCTTGCTTATTAAGCCAGTAATGCATCTCACTGTAGGTTGTAAAGCAGTATAACATGCACAGGGGACTCATAAGCATATTTTAGTGTTAGGGAATATCATTTATACAGTTTTTATATTGTCAATATTACCCCTAGAGAATGAGATTAGGCTTTAAGCTGCTGTAAATCTACACTTTTGCTCACCTTTTTATAATTTCATTTTTTAATAGAATGAAGCCCACATAAATGAATATTTGATTAAGGGATAAACCTAATAAAAGAATACATTTATTGCACACAGATTTATTCAAATCTTTGCTATATAATACAGTAAAATGCTATAAAATGGTGTATAGTTTGCAGGCAGCTACTCTGAGAAGATAGTGAATATTCTTCAAAAAGATGGATTTGACAACATCTTATTGTATTTTGTGTCCAACTGGTATCAAAGGTACTTTTAACACTTTAGTTCCTCATAGGTGGCTGGCGTATGACATGGCTGATGCTAAATTAAGTTTATGGCACAGCAATAAAAATGTATTTTGATTTCTGGAGGTTATTTAAGAGCTTTCTTAAAAAAAAAAAAAGGAAATACTTAAAGATGCCCTTTCTGTATATTGATCCCTAGTATCTCCTGGGTGGCTACACTGTTCTAGGACTCTTACAAGTATTTGAGATACCTTCATTTAACATTCCTTGAAAAATAAAGGGTATATAAACGAAACACTGAAACCTGCTCAAAAGCTTAAATAGCCAGTCTGCTCAGAACCATGCCACAGTAAGACTACATCTTACCTCAGTTTGAAAGATACTCTTAAGAATAACATAAAATACAATATAAAATACCAATAATTACAAACTTGGGAAACATTTAACTTGGGTTTTAGCTAATCGTTTAGCATCCTAAAGGTGTGGTACCATATATTTGTTTTGATATATTTGCCTGAGGTCATTAGTGGCCTGATGACGTGTAAGCAGTGAAGAGTGTAGTGACGAATAACCACGTGTGTCTTTGCTGCTGCAGCAGTCCAGCTGAGCACTGCACCTGCTGCTTTGCACGTTCATTTCCTTCTATGTGTTTGAGAAGAACGGGCTGAACCCATCGCAGTGTTGATCTCCACATACAGCTGCCCAGGTGGGGGTCACACACTGGTTCCAGCTGCTGTTAGTAGTGCATGTTTCAGAAACTATCACAGACAGCAGCTCTTCCCATTTTGAGTTTCTTTTAACAAGCTTTTAGAAGGATTGGGCCTGACTGACTGGTCTAACACCTTCTAGAGGGCTTTTAACCTGGAAACAGCCTCAGTACTGGATTATCAGAAGACTTTAAAAATGTGTTTGTAGGGAGGGATAAGGAGCTATTCCATCATATCTTGTTTTACTAATCCCAGAGTAGCTTACTACAAATAACTCTTATTTTGAATGCACATGTAAATTTCTAATTTGTGGGCCCTAATCTCTTATTTGCACACAGAACCTAGGTCATCCCATGTGGTACTTTAAATGTGCAGGCCTGAACGGTCTCTGTCTTCCTCTGTCTGTACAATAATATCAAGCATCAAACATGGTATCAGAAAATGCAGCTGATGCCTCATGGCTTTTAAAAACAGAGTTTCCTACATCATTTCTGCTGACATCCGTTACTAATCCGTAGACTAATGCACTAAGCAATTTTGAAAATGCCACAGAGTATAGATGGTTAATCAGAAAGATACCTTTGTAAACCTGCTTCCTGAACCCAGCTCCTCAAAGAGAGTAGCAGACCTTGGGGTACTAACAGATCCTTGTGACCACTGAGGCTCTGTCTAGGAAGACAGCTACTTCTTTGCAGAATACAGAAGTCAAGTGAAAGTCACTGAGGTAGCAGTTAAGCCTGAAGGATTGCCTGTAAATGTATTCTGTATTTTCAGTGATCTTTTGAAGGCAATGAGTCTGACCTGTAGCTTCTCTCAGGAGCTGCTTTTTTTTTTAGAAGTACAGCATTAACATAGATTAGATCATATACGGCCTCTTTGTAAAGATCTTATGAAACTTCCTAATAACTAGAGAGAAAAGAAAAAAAAAAAGAAAAAAAAAGTGCAGTGTTCAAGATTTGCAGTCCTCCTTACCCCTCCCTCAAGTTTAATATTTACCCCAGTAAATCTTAAGACAATAATTTTAATCAGCCAAAGGTTGAAACTAATTTTAGCCGTTTCTTTCAAGGTTCCCATGCTCCCAAACATTCCTCTGGAGATGTTATGTCCTTGGCTCTTCCTGATCTTTATTCTTGTTTACATCCAAAATGCATATTAAATCATCTCTGTTTGGAGAGTATGAACCTCCTTAAAACCATGAAACATTCAATTACTAATTAGCTGTTTCCTGTTCCTAATGAAGTGAACATGTCGGATTTGGATTAAAATTCAGCTACTGCTCTCCTCTGTTTATGGTTCCAGATGTTTTTGTTTTATCTAGGAGGTTTCTTTGACAGCTACTGCTAAATGATAAATCACTCATATTATAGCTGAAATGCATTTTGAAATTGAAATGTGGCAAACTTTGAGATTGCTCCGAGGATCAGTGTCAGTTAGCAGGTCAATACTTGTTCTTTCCTTATGAGTGTTCACTATTGGCATATGTAAAACAGTAATGGGATAGATGTCAACATTATACAAAATGCTTCTCAATATTATCATTTTTGCTATCATCTTCAAGCTCAGTACTTGTGGGTTTAGCGTGGTGAATTCATGATTCATTGTATAATGAACAAGAAAATGGATTCTTTTTAGCTTTCATTTCTGTGGGCATTTTAATATTTATTTTTTTCTCTGCGCTTAAAGTTGCTTAATATGAGAAATCACAGTTGATAGGTACTATAACTGAGAATATTCTTATGAAGGAAATAAGTGGCTTTCTACTTGTTTCCCTAAATAAAGAAAAATAAATTGCAAAGAAATGTGGAGGTTTCTGAATGAAAGCACTGTTCTCCAAACAACAGATATTGATTTATTTCTATTACATTTTTAATGCAATGTGATTTTAATTTAACACACTATTCTCTAGAAGGGTTTGTGCATGTAATAGTGGTGTGTTGCAAAGCTACAATGCAGCCAATCTATGTTACTGTGTCTATGTGCAGACATTACAGGCTGTCTTATGGGAAAAAAAAAAAAGAAGAAAAGAAAAAGAGTGTTCGATTAAAAACAAACTGAAAAACATGTCATAAAGGAAGGAATCTACAGAAAATCCCAATCAAAATATTTATAGCCTGTATGAAGCAGCTGCTTGCCCCGGGAGGCCGGCTCAGAGCTTCCCAGGGCGGGCAGAGCCCACGAGGGTTGGTGGTGGCAGTGGGACCCTGCAGCCAGGGATGTGGCAGATACTGTGCAGTACATGTGGCAGGGCTGGGCACAAAAACAGCTCTTGTAAAACCACATTAAAATGGAATAGGTGTGTTAGAACCCTAGCAAACGACCCTTGAAACCTTTAACACTGCAAGAAACTACTGTGAATTTAGCCCAGACTGAAAATGTAGGTGTCTGCACATCAAGTTAGCAGGTAGTCAGCACTCTGATAAGTGGCCCAGTTATCTGTGTAACACAGACCAAATTCGGCTATCTAGAGCTTTGCAGAGCTTGTGTCATCGGTTGCTTCTTTTTTTTTTTTCAGATGTAAAACATATTCACATGATGCATTATTTATATCGCTTGTAGATATAATGATCTAGCTAGAGAAGAAAAAAAACAGAAACAAAGGAGGAATCCTACCTGAACTGGAATTAATTGTAACATGTTTAAAATGTCATTGACCTTTATTCTTCTCTTTTTTTTCCTCCAGAAAACAGAACATACATCAAACCTACTATTATGTACTGAAGGAAACACCTATTGTTGAAAAATGTATAATGATCACTATTTGAAGACTATATAGTTCATGAAAAATGTCCCTTCAAACCTTTGATGCCTTCAGTACTGCGTGAAGAACAGGATTTGTAGCATGAAACTTGAAGGACAATTTCAAGCAATTTACTGTTGCTGCATCGGAAACTGCCGTATTGTCATTAAGAAATATTGAGACTTTTTACAAGCTTACCATACCAAACCAAGCCCGTTGCAACAGATCATTTTTAGGTGCCAGGAGATAGAAAGGAGTTTCAGTATTTTTAAGCACATAAGGAATTATTCCCCTTCCCTCCTCCCCCTCAAAGAACTTTTTTTTTTTTTTTTCTAAGGAGGTAGCTATTACTGTATAGCAATGGCACAATGATTTTAAGCCACAAAGGTCCTCACTGGCTGTACATCATACAAGTCCAGTTTATCGCTGAAACTGTTCAACATGGAGCTGTTTCGATTGTGTTTATAAATTAAGCTTTGTTTACTGAAGCAGATACTCGATATATATTACGTTTTAAAAAGAAATGTGTGTACATTTTTTAAAAGAATGATGTAAAAATTGTCCTTTCATTAGATGACCAATTCAAAAGTGTGAGATAAACCCTAATAGCTGACGTAATATGAGGATTATAATTGATGCTTTTTTATGCTCAGTTCAGCTTGGCTTTTGGTCTTTTAAGATGAAAAAAAAAATGAATATGCAGTAGAGTGTTAGATAATGGAAACTTTTAAGTATGGTTTCTCTGTTGTACCATATTAAGTTAAAGTACACATTCTTTGTTAAAAATGTTCTTGCTAAAAATACAGTATTAAAATTTTTTGTTTGACTTTGGAAATCTTTTAAGATTTTTTTGACTGTGATTCCCATAGTTACTATACTAATATGAAACAGTATTTTGCACTATTAAAAATACTTGAAGAAATTACTTAATAAAGAGGGTGGGTTGGTGTTAAACATTTTTCTAATTCTTGCATCTCAAAAATTCTGAACTTACTTTAAAAATAACCAAAACATTCCTTTTAAGAATAGGTGACTGAAGTCTGGTTTGAATCAAGTGGTCATATATTCACTCTCTAATGCATGGGTCAAAGCACAAAACTTATTTGCCTAGATATTCATGTTTACGTGTGCATGTTTATACACACATACACACCCTGAATTAAATCAATGCTATATATAAAAATATATTCTTTTGGGAATGTATTTCCCACAAATATATATATTTGTATGTATGCTATGTATAGCATTATTTATATAGTATTACATACACTAGTGTGTGTGTGGCTTTTGGATTTTGTTTATATTATTAACTAGATTTTTTTTTCAATAGGAGGTCATGGTTAACTGACTTTTTAGCTAACTTTGAAGTGTAGTTTCAAACTGTATTATATCTGATATAGTGTAACATTTTATCTCAATCAAGAATAGATTCAAGAAAACATCATGGCCTCTGTTTTAGAGGTGATCACATTAATTATCAGCAGACTCCTTCTGGCCTTTCAATGTACAAATGTGTTTTATTCCGTATTATTGCAGTCATTCTGAATAAAACTGCAGCAATCACATTGCTTTATGACTAAACAATCAAAAATATTAAATGATACAGAAAACAGATACACTTTGAGTTGCAAGTGCTACTGCACTCTTCCTCAAAACCTCAATTATGATTAAAACACTGCAGCATCTGAACTTCAGTTATATATTGGATTATTTATTAATTTTGGATTTGATTCCATCTTTATTCTCTGAGATGAGAAAATCCTAGTTCTAATTTTTGTTTAAGATTTTGCAACATTCCTTAGAATACTGCAGTATTTCTGAGTAAGTGACTGATTAATCCGACTCTGGTATTACTCCTAAGAGCAGATTTTGAAAAAAAACTTTGATGAATTCATAGAATCATTAAGGTTGGAAGGGACCTCTAGAGATCATCTAGTCCAACCCCCCTGCACACGCAGGGTCACCTACAGCATGTGGCTCAGGACTGTGTCCAAGTGGGTTTGGAAGGTCTCCAGAGAAGGAGACTCCACAACCTCTCGGCAGCCTGTTCCAGTGCTCTGTCACTCTCACTGTCAAGAATTTTTTCCTTAAGTTCCTGTGGAACTTTTGGTGCTTCAGTTTGTGGCCGTTACCTCTAGTTCAGTGGCCAGCACGGAAAAGAGGCCAGCCCCATTCTCCTCACTCCCTCCCTTGAGATATTTATAGACACTGATCAGGACCCTCTCAGCCTTTTCTTCAGGCTGAACAGGCCCAGTTCTCTCAGCCTTTCCTCATAGGGCAGATGTTTCAGGCCCCTGATCATCCTTGTAGCCCTGTGCTGGACTCTCTCTAGTAGATCCACATGCCTCATTTTAATACATTTTAGAAAAAAAATGATGTAACTAAATATGAGCACATCGTTGATTTCTCATTTGCCCTACCCAGAATAGTTTTAAATGTCAGAGTACTAGCAAATGAGGTTTGGGGAACTGATGAATTTCAGAGACTGAATCTGTTGTTAAGTCCTTATTAGGTAGCTCCTGATAAATATTGACAAACCAAGACACTGATCTTTTTATGTGTCAACTCAACCTATTGAGCACGCATCTAACACACATTTTCGTTTGGAAAACCTATTACAGTGCAGAGCAACTATTAAGTTAGGCCAATTGCAATCAATTAGGTCATATTAAAGTGCGATTTCATTTATTTCTTTGTACTTCCTATCATCCCCTTACTAATATTACAAATGATGTGCTTCTACATAGTATCTGCATAGATCTACTATGTAGATCTACGTAGGGAGCTAGGTAGGGTGTCATTTTCATTGACAGAAAAGCTTATCTGGTTGTTTCTGACTGATAGATCTGTGAAATAATGGAATTGTGAACAGCATCACTACTTGAGAAGAAACAGACAACTGAGTAGTGGTCTTTCATACCAGTTAAGCCAAATTACAGAAAACAGCAGTACACTGCAAATTATGGGCAAACTTGTTTGCCCATAAAACAGGACAGACATTGTTGAGAGGAAAGAATATATGATTTGACCCATTCACTACTTTTCACAATAGCACCTGATGCTGTCAAGGGTTTAAGCTACAAGCCCACAGAAAGAGCACATGGTGGTGTTGGTTGTATTTACAGAGCTCCAGTGATCAGTGTACTTTATGAACCTTACTGTAGGAAAACTCGGTTATCCTCTGAGCATGACAAAGTGATTCTTCCTAGATGAGACTGAGTCAGTTGTATCATGTTGGCAGAGGAAATATGGAAAGGCTGAAAAGCATCAGGGAGTGTGAGAAAGATTGGTGGAGCTGCACCTACCATCATCCCAGGAAGTGCACCCAGGAAACACCCATAGAATCCACCTGAGGATCCCCTACCCTCTTGCCATAGGGCGGTCAGGGCAGAATTAAGAAATGAGGTAGAATGGAAACAGGTCCCTGTTTGGGGTGGCAGGAGAATCCCTTTCTGGCCCACCTCACCCTCCCTCCACTCCCTCCCAGCAGCCATATACAATAGGTATGAGGCTCTGGAACTTGAGGGCCAGACAGATGAAGCCACTGATGAAGATCCATCTAGGAGGTTGTCTAGGGTGAGGCCACTGAGATCTCGCATTAAGACTGCCTCTACTAAGAAGAAAAGAAGGGTAATTCCCTCTGACTCCCTTCTGAGGGGATCAGAGGGCCCAATATGCCAACCTCACCCTTCGCACGGGGTGGTCTGTTGTCTCCCTAGGGCCTGGGTAAGGGACATCACAAAAAGGCTCCCAAATCTTGTGTGGCCCTCTGACTACTACTCGCTATTGCTCTTCCAGATTGGCAGCGATAACATTGTCAAGAGAAGCCTGAAGTCCGTCAAGAGGGACTTCAGGGCATTGGGGAGATCAGCTGAGGAAGCAGGAGCGCAGGTAGTTCTCTCCACTATCCCCTCAGTCTTAGGGAAGGGCGCTGAGAGGAACAGGAAAAAAACATCTGCTTGACCAGTAGTTAAGAAGCTGGTGTCATCAGTCAAATTTTGGGTTTTTTGACCTTTGGGCAGTCTGTACATCACCAGGCCTCCTGGTAACAGATGGGGGTGATCTGTCTTCCAGGGGGAAAAGAATCCTTGCCCAGGAGTTGGCAGGGCTCACTGAGAGATCTCTAAACAATGTATGAAGGGGGAGCAGGATAAAACTGGGATGACTAGGGATGAGCCTAGGGGCAGCATGACAAGATTGGAGAGCTCAGCAGCCCAGCTTAAGCACATCTACACCATTTCATGCAGCATGGGCAACAAACAGGAGGCCCTAGAGGCCATGGTGCATCAGGAAAACTATGACATTGCTGCCATCACTGCAATGTGAGGGGACCACTATCATGCCTGGAGTGCTGCAATGGACAGCTACAGGATCTTCAGAAGGGACAGGCAAGGAAGGTGGGGTAGAGCTGTATGTTATGGAGTACTTTGATTGCTTGGAACTCCAAGTGGGTGATGGAGAAGCTGAGTGTTTATGGGGCAGTATCAAGGGGAAAGCCAACAAGGCCTTGCACCTTCTTGCTCTAGACCACCCAACCAAGATGAAGAGACAGATGAGGCATTCTACAAGCAGCTGGCAGAAGTCTCACAATCGGCAGCCCTTGTTTTCATGGAGAGACTTCAACCTACCAGAGGCTTTGTGAATACAATGCAGTGGAGAGGAAATAGTCTAGGAAGTTCGTGGCGTGCACTGAAAGATAGCTTTCTGTCACAGCTGGTAAGTGAGCCTACCAGGGGCGGAGCCCCTCTGGACCTGTTCTTTGCCGACAGAGAAGGACGGGTGGCAGATGTGGTGGTCGGAGGCTGTCTTGGGCATAGTGACTACAAAATGATACGCTTTTCAATTCTTCATGAAGTCAGGATGTGTGTCAGCAAAACTGGTACACTGAACATCGGGAGGGTGGACTGACTTTGGACTATTTAGGACACTGGTTGGGAGAGTCCCTTGGGAGACAGTCCTGAAGACCAAAGGGATCCAGGAAGGCTGGTCTTTTCTCAAGGAGGCTCTTTAAGGTGCAAGAGCAGGCTGTTCCCTTGTGCTGAAAGACAAGCCAGAGGGAAGAAGGAAGGGCTGGCTGAATAGGGACCTATTCCTCAGACTCTGCGGATAAAAAAAAAAGAGAGTTTAACTCTCTGGCCGACACTGCAGAGGGCTGTGCTGCCATTCAGAGGAACCTAGACAGGTTGGAGAGTGGGACAGAGAGGAATCTCATGAGGTTCAGCAAGGACAAGTGCAGAGTCCTGCAGCTGGGGAGGAATAACCCAGACATCAGTACAGATTAGGGGTTGATCTGTTGGAAAGCAGCTCTGCAGAGAGGGATCTGGGAGTCCTGGTTGACAACAAGTTAACCATGAGTCAGCAATGTGACCTTGTGGCCAAGAAGGCCAATGGGATCCTGGCCTGCATCAGGAGGAGTGTTGCCAGCAGGTGGAGGGAGGGGATCCTGATCCTGCCCCTCTGCTCAGCTCTGGTGAGGCCGCACCTGGAGTATTGTGTGCATTTCTGGGTTCCCCAGTACAAGAGGGATATAGAGCTTCTAGAGAGGGTCAAGCATAGAGCAACGGAGATGATTAAGGATCTCAAATATATATCTTATGAGGAAAGACTAATCAAGCTGGACCTGTTTAACCTGGAGAAGAGAAGATTGAGATATGTCTATGTCTATGTCTACGTCTATGTACCTGAGGGGAAAATGCAAAGAGGATGGGGCCAAACTCTTCTTGGTGGTGGTCGACAACAAAACAAGGAGAAATGGGTACAAATTGAAACATAGGAAGTTTAATCTCCATGTAAAAAAGAACTTCTTTACTGGGAGGATGACAGGAACAGACTGCCCAGAGAGGTTGTGGAGGCTCCTTCTCTGGAGATCTTCAAAACCCACCTGGATGTGACCCTGTGCCATGTCCCTGGCTGAGCAGAGGGGATTGGACTAGATGCTCTCTAGAGGTCCCTTCCAACTTCTACCATTCTGTGATTCACACAGTGGAACAATTTGAAAAGGCAAGTATGGGATAAAGCATGTCTTGTGGCCTAGCAGGTAGACTTCACACAGTGCAGTCCCATAGATCAGTGGGAAATGCTCCCTCAAAATTTGGCTTTTTATTTATGTATTTATTTTCTCAATGAAAGTGACAGTGAGGAGCAGGGCTTTGCCTGTCCCCATATTCTCAGGATTTCCTCCTGGTCAGGACAGGTGAGCACCCAGAGTGCTGCTGGCCTTGGGTGGCAGTGCAGCCTTCCCACCTCTCTCAAAACTGCCTTGGAAATGATTGCAAGACATCGGGGTGTTGGTGTCTGGACACAAGATGATCTTGGCTAAATGCAGGCAGGTTAATGCGCTACGTATTTCAGCAGTTTTTATGAATCTTGTCTAATGTGGAGTTCTATCATAATAAACTATAACAGAATCAATAGGGACCAATCTCAATTTAAAATCTGGATCTATAGTAATGCACAGCAAGAACACTCTTCTATAGCAATGCATGGCTGTGCATTAAAAGCCAAACACTGGTTTAAGTAATTGCTATCTGCAAGTGGCCCATAAATATATTTATTTACAGAATATTTTTGGTAACATGACCAAAAGGAAAAAATAAAAGTAGGCTGAAGTGAATTATTATGAATTTCCTTCATGGCCCCAGCTGATCACCACAATAGCTCCCGTGTGTATGTGTCATGCATGAGCAACAAGCCATCTGAAAAATCCATATGTTCCATGAGACCTCAATGTTATCTCCGGCCGGGACCTGGCGATATGTCAGCTTTGGCAGTAGTCCTGATATCAAGACTTCCTCCGTTTCCATGCCTGTTCCTGCTGTGGTACCGCTGCATCCTGCCCGGGCTGCATGGCCTCGCTGGGGGAAGTAGTGGGGAAAAGTTGTGGGGGGTTGGTTTTGTTTTCAAAGCCAGGTCATGTGCTATAATCATTCGCTATATGTGCTGCAAATGTTTAGGCACTTGTAAAATACCCATTAATAAAAATGTTGGCTCTAATTCCATCTGCAAGCAGAGTCATCTTTGAAGCTGGGCTGGAAGGAGAGGGGAAGGAAAGATTTTAAATGATGAATTTGTAGATGAATTATGACACTGTTATTTCATATGTGTGTCTTGAAGAAATCAATCAAAATTAACCTATTCAGTGTCAGCACAGGGGAAGTGCTGCTGGCTGCTCCTGTTACACTAGACCCCAATGCATTTCTGCCTTCACTGGAAAGCTAACCAGGCATCTTAATAGATCATCATTTGTGGGAAAGCTAGGGAGCAGCATAGCGCAGGTAGGGGAAAATTCTTACTGAGCTCATTTTTTAAAATAAAAAAGGACTCCTACTCTTTAGAGGCCCAATTAGAAAGATACTAAGATTTTCCTACATCTTCATTATGTGATACTGTTGACATAATCCAAAATTATGGAAGTCAATACTGCACCATATAAAAAAATGCTTTTATGATAACTGATAAGAAGTTATACCTGGCAAATCGGATCTTTTATAATGTTTAAACATTTGGTCCTACATCTCTGAAAATACATATGCTGCTTGTGCAACAATGACATTGGAATTTATACACACTAATTATTACATCCCTTTTCCTAGGCCCCAACCCTTTGCTTTGGTGGTCTACATGTGGATTTAAGATGTGGGTTCTACAAGTGGAAAAGGTAGTTGCTAACCTCCATGGCAGGGCAATGCCAGGCAGCGAGCAGGGCACTGGAGCCGCTCGCTTGCTCTGCTCTGCAGTCACGGCCTGAACTCTGATGGAATTTAGTTAAAAAAGAGAAGAAAGCAGAAATGAAGAATAAACTTTAATTGGTTCCAGCGTCAGTAGGATTTGGCATAACTTTAATCACATGTTTCATTGTGTATCAGGAGCCTCTTGATTCCTGCCATTAGCTGGAAGCCAGTTTATTCCCAGAGCTGTGCTGCCATCAGTTGATGATGCTGGGGCACTTACAGAGACGTTCTGGCAGCAAAATGCTTTACCATTCATTACATTAATAGTCTTTTTCTTAGTAGACCAGTCCAAAGCGATGTCAGATAAATTGTTGCCTTTTCTCCCTTGGTGTCAAATCAGGAAGGAAAAAGTACCCAAAATAAGAAAACAGAAAAAAAAAAAAGCCCTGAAAGCCCTGCCCTAATAATTAAAAATATCAAGAAAGAAATTCCCCATTGAACTCTGTTTAATAGTTCCATAAAACTGGCAAAGACAGGACTAGAGCTCAGAGATTCTTGGTGTCAGATCAGTGCTTTGCATTTTATGTGATCACTTACATCTTGTGCAAAGTAAGTATTTAACAGCTTTTGACAGCTGATTTATTAGCATTTGACACCAATATTACACATGTTGAAATGACTCTATACTGTGCAAAGCAGTGGAAAAATCACTGATTCCTTTCATGGCTTTTTTCCTAGTAGTTTAAAACTACAAATTAATTTCAAAGGAAAAAAAAATGAATTCCTCACACCCCAGTTGTAATTCTTTATTTCTTCTAGTATTTATTATGTTCAGCTCATACTAACTTGCAAAAAAAAAAAGAAAAAAAAAAAAAGTGTGTGAGAGATTAAAACAGAGAAGCAGTTGCATTTGATTCACAGATGCTAGCTCTGAAAGAAATTAAGAGTAGGCCATGCTCATAATATTAGAAGGAGTCATATAAAAATGAGAAGTCTGCTATTGTGCTGAAAAACACTGTGGCACTAAGACTGTTGATTTATAATAAAGCTGCTAAGTAAACTGCATATTTTTGAGTGTTAATAGTTTTTCAAATAAGTAGAAATTTTCATCAGATGCAAGTTCTGTTTTCACTGAAATTACTTTTGGTTTCTTCAAAGAAAACCTTCAAGAAACTCCCAAGCCAAGGTGTTTCACTTTTGTTGTTTTGAATATAGGTCATTACAGACCCTACCAGGCATTGTATAAGAAAGAAGAAGGGATGCATCAGTTTAAAGCTTTCTGGAATTTGGCGAACTCCTCAGTTACAGCACTAGTAAAATAATTGCAACTAATGAAAAAAAAAATGTCAACAATATTGCATATCATTTGCATAAAAACTTACTGGAGATCTGAACTTAAAAAAGAATAGAGAGATTTTCCCCACCTCAGGAAATTAAGCCAATAAAGAAGGCTCTGTTGCACCGTAAGTATATTTTTTAAAGATCTAATTTATACTATGAAATTTGTCAAGTACATGATTATTGGAAATGCAATGGGCAATATTATGTGTTGACAGACTGTGCTATCTTAATGAAAATAACAATACTGTTTGCTCATGTGGTACCAGCCCAATTTCAAAAAGAGAAGTCTCTTTGATTTGACACATCATAGAGGCTTTTCCAGCTAGGATAATGTGGTAGCTAGTGTAGCATGAGTAAGTTAAGTATCTGTGAAGTACATGGGCTGGTGAAGAGGGAGGAGCAATTTGCCAGCCTCTGAAATACTGACAGTCGGACTGACCCATACTAGTCTTGTCATGTTACTTTAGATTACACATTGTAACACCATCCAGTGGAACATAACCTGAAAAAAAAAAAAAAATTACTCTGGCACGAGATTGTAAGATTTTCAAGGTTACAAGTGTTTGATTGTCACCGTGTCCACATTTTCTATATCAATTATAGTGGCCTTTTGCTGTCATCTATCGATATGCCTATGAAGCCAGGCATTATCTTTCCTGTCAGCTAGAAATAAACTCTCCTGTATTTAGCTGTGTAGGTTCAACTCTAAGGCTACACAATTTGCAGAAACTTCAAAGCTGCCAATCCCTTTTGTAAGCGCCTTTTCTACGTTCACTACGCTGTGTTTACTTTCAGTGCCTTGCTTTGTCTAGCCAATTTTCATAAATGGAAAGAGCAAATTTTAAATGTATTTAAGTCAAAGCACAACATAATTATTTATTAAGAAAAAGAGAAAGAAAAGCAGGCAATTTTCCCTTCATGAGCATGACAGCTGTGTCAGAGGGGTAGGAAAGAAACAAATTCAAAAATCTATGTTATTTTTCTTGAACCCTGTAAAGGTAGCAAAGGTAAATCATTAAAGATATCATTTACTTAACCTCAGAGAGGGAACTGGCTTCCAAGGTCAGTGGTTCCAGTATAATGCATCTCCATACATTAGATTTTGCTTATTTTATAGTTCTGATTTAGAAGGAGATTTGACCAACAGTTACTTCTAATGCTTAGGCATTTTGAAAATTAAACATTAAAAGATAATGAAGATATGTGCTGTAAATGGGCTCTGGTTCCTTTCAGCTTTAGTTTCATTAGAAATGTGAACACGACTTCTGTGATCACATACATATCCCATTAATGTCAATAAGAGTTATGCTTATATGTCAGAGAAAGTGGATTTTTTTTTTTTTTAGATATGTATGTCCAAAGTCTGAGTCTTAGCCTCAAGTCTTATTGTTTATTGAAACACTGAAAAGCTAACATGGATTTACACTACCTGCTACATTCCTACAAATATCATTTTAAAAAGAGCATAATGGATTTATATTCCTTTGTTTATGTCTTACAGTTTTATAAAATAGAAAGATAGAAAAATATATTTCCTCGCTCCACATGCATGCAGTTTATTCTCTCTGGATCTGGAGCCGTTGTGTTTCCTGTTACATGCTATAAAGAAAGGAAATGAATTGTTAAACTTAAGTATGTGATAAGAATAAAGAAAGTTGGTGCTTACTCCTGTCCCCGTTTTACTACAAGCCCCCTCTCATCCCGTCTCCACTGACAGAGAGAGTAGGGGAGTACAGCCGGTGTATATATATATATATATATACAGAGGTATACATGGATGCATGTAAAAACAAGATTACTTCAAGCTCATTACTGTCCACTGACAGGGTCCTGCTGTAAAAACTTTTGATGAAGAGTCAGCATCTGATCATCTGATTCCTGAGTAATAAAAAAAAATAAAAATAAAAAAAAGAAAGTTACTTGGAATCATTATTCCAAATGGAAAAATTAATTGTAAATAACTGGAAGTCAATTAAGGCTGGGTTCTGACAGGTAATGCAAATCTTTTATAGTTTTGTTTCAGTTAACTGCCTCATTAATGATTTATAGGTGTGTATACAGCTGTGGGAACCATAGCATTATCTAATGCACTCAGAGAATAATTATGTATGAAAAGAACTATGCAGCTCAAGGGAAAAACTCAGAAATTACTGCCTTAACTTCAACCATATTAAGATGCAGAGTATCTAGAAACAGACTGTGATGTTTTATCATTTTTTAAGTTATAAAATGTTTTTTAAAAAAGGAAAAATATTTTTCCTATAAGAAAATATTGATATACTTCAATATTACACAGTAAGTAAAATATCAAACCATCTCAGGCTGAGAATGCAAGACATTTATAGTATTGAAAGGCCCAAGTGATAAAACACTCCCATTCCCTTTGTGCATCTGTTATACAAGAGAAAAAGACATTACTCCCTAGGCATAAGCATACATATCCCTGATTTACACAGAGCCAGAATTAATTTTGGAAGAACTCCAGAACTCCGTTTCCACATATATGAATATATGCTCTTTGCTGACACCAGTGGTTTTTGTAAAAAAAACAAAAACAAAAGTCAGTCCTCCTTCTTACAAATTGTATGTTTTCAAGCAATACCTTATTTGCCTCATAATTAGTAATGTTAAAATACTGGACTAGTTATCTACTTAGACTGTACATGGCCAGAGAACTGAATACACTCACCTCTTATTTTGTCTTAAGCATTTATATAAAACCTGCGGTTAACCTGTGTCATTTACTTGTTTCACAAATCATGTTAGCACACTTCCCTGGAGAGGAAAAACAAAAAAAAACAGCCTGGCATATTTTCAGAGGACACAACAGAGCACACAGAAATGTTACATGGCTGCACAGATGCACTAAAGCACAAAGCTGCTTAGCCACCATGCTACTACTAAGTACTTGGGTTGTAGATTTAAATGCAGTTCAGACCCTTGCAGCATCTTGCTTGCTTGGAAAGGAGCGTATTACATAGAGAGTGATACACAGATGAAAACTCCCAACTGTTGTAGAGTTGATGCAGAATCTGTAGAAATTCTGTGTAACCTTTTATGTGCCTGTCAAGGAACAGTTTTACATGTTTATATACATCTGCTGTCATTGAAGGGAATTATTTAATAGAGATTGCATAGATTTATAGAATAATTCATGTTGATAGGACCTCAGGAGGTCATCTAGGCCTACTCAAAATCTTTGAGTACTTTGTGAATTGCAAATGTGGTCATCTCTTCAAGTCATGTTTAGGGCATTGCTTAAATTGACTACGAGAAGTGTGTAAGACACACTTTTCATCATACGTCCATGGAGTGCCATTTCACAAGCTTAGTGTAATACAGGGAAAATGCTATGACCTCATTTAAAAAAATTCTGAAGAATGCACTGTAATTATTTAGCCTTACCAAATACAACTTTAATTTTAACTTTAAACTTTTTCAAGTTAATTTTGAAAACAATGTATGTAATTTCATGTTATCATAGATATTCGAGAAAGGTGTTCTTTGCCCTGCTTATAGCTGTTACTACCTATCTCAATACACACAACAGTAGAGGTGAGACCACATTAACAATACGTACTTTAGCAATAATTATCACATGTCCTTACTTCTGCTATAAAGGTGATATGCACAGGTTTTATAGGGGTACTGGTATAAAAATACTGGTATAATCTAAAATTTTAAGTGCATCAAGCTATAAAGCTGTAAGAGAAAATAACTGGATAAAAGAGATAGCTGAGCAATCTGGGCACACTTTGATGCCATTAATTGTAAAAATATAATACATCCAATTTTATTGGGAATTCTTTTCATATGGGCTCTAAAACAGCTTGAAATATCACTATATAAAAATTCTCCCATGGAAGAACTTGAAAAAAAAAAATGGTAAAAGTTTGGTGTACTAATAGTGACCCTGGAATTGTTCCAGCTACAGAATGGACACGCACATGTGGACTGAATTCTGTGTCTCTTGCTGCTGACCTTACCCATTCTACAGCACAAGGCTATGAGACAGATGTGTACATGCATGTATAAAAAGTGCGTGTGTGCGTGTGTGTGTGTGTGAAACATGATTTTCACTTACAAATTTGGAAAAGATGATTACATAAGTGACTTGTTTACTCTTATGTACAAATCAATGAAGGGCGTGACTATTTCATCAACTCAACACACAATATACCTCTTTCTTCACATTCTTCTAAGATAACATAAACTAAGATAACATAAACATAAACTAAGATAACATAAAATCCACTCTTTTTAAGTCCACTGACTTAATACTCTGCAGCTGAGTAACCAAGTAACTACGCTCTCTTTTTTTAATCTAGAATGGTTCTACTGACTCAATTTCAGTAACTATGTTAGTATTTTATTTAGTATTAACTGAAATTGGGGTTGTACTCTATCCTTAGTAGTTCTTGTTAGCTAGTCTAAAAATTTTTGATGATTTGTGCTGTGATTGCTAGACATATGCACTGGAATTTTTTCATGTCTAATGTATGATTTTAAACTTCAGTCTGAAAGCTAGGCTCTTCACTGCTTAGCATGATAGTGCTAATATTCTATTCCTAAGGGTTGGGCTAAGTTGACTATCTTAGGCAATTGATTTTATCTCCACTGAGTACTTCAAACAATAGCCATTTTATTGTTTCATTAGTACTATTTCCCAGAATCATAGAATCATAGAATACTTAAGGTTGGAAGGGACCTCTAGAGATCATCTAGTCCAACCCCCCTGCACACGCAGGGTCACCTACAGCATGTGGCTCAGGACTGCGTCCGAGCGGGTTTGGA
>VZSV01000206.1:43148-115750 GCA_013398735.1 Nothocercus julius | reverse complement strand
TCCAGTGTGTCCAGGTCCCTTTGGATGGCAGCGCAGCCCTCTGGGCTATCAGCTACTCCCAGTTTCGTATCATCAGAATGAAGGCATTTTTGTCTTACAAGCGTTATAAGTAGGTACACACAAACCTGCATTTAGGGAGAGGCAAATGCCAAGCTTGTGTGTGATCTGATGGATCCTGCTGAGGAAAAAAATCATAGTCTCTCAAGCGCTGGGACACAAATGTATCTATACTCAAGCATCCAAACGAGAAATGCTTACCCGATTGTATCTGTCAGCCTTTCAGGGCCCAGAGACTAGAAGAAGAAAAGAAAAAAAAAAGAAAAAACAGATAAAGATATTTTTAAAAAAATCTCTGGGGACCATCTCCCATATTTAATAAGGAAAAGCACCTTCTGTGCAACCAATAAAAGTTGAGCCTCTCATGAAGATTTATACCATATTACACACTGAAATTCAATGTACAACGATACCCTTGTGTATACTGTTGTCAGAATAATAATCTTTGTCTGTCTGATCAGCTTATATTTTATGCCAACAACACAGCATTTAATATTACACACTTTCAGAGGAAGAAAATATATTTATTCATGCAACCACTTGCCCAGTAGCTTAAGTAGACAAAGTGAAAAAAAAAATAACTTTGAGATTTTACTGTAACATGATCTACAATAGAGATTTCTATACAATTTTAGGTATTTTATGCCACAATATAAACTAAGATTCTTAATTTACTTTCTGAAACTGTGTCACTATTTTACCTTGTCATGAGGAGTAGCACAGTTGTATGTGAATGCTGAAGTTTTGTTTTGGCATTCTCCTCAAAAGAGACTAAAAATACAAATGGAAATCAAATTTTTGCTAAATTCTGCTTTACCATATTCTTTGCTGTATTCTTTATCAATTGCTTCTCAAAATGCCAGTAAGATATATTTGCACTCCCCCACAATCCAAGTATTTCTTGCGGGAAAGGAACACATCTTTGGTAAAGAAGGTCTATCCATGACACAGGGCCTTTTTCAAATTGTGGCTTGTTCCAGTGTTCTGACAGACGAGAAAAACTGAAGCACTGTATAAAATTTCGGTAGCACGTATGTCTACTAATTTTCATCTTTTGGAAGCCTATGCAGAAACTGACAGAGTTTGAGTGATTTATTGTTAGCTTTTTAAAGGCATCTACTTCTTGCCTTACATTAATTCTTCTTTATATAACAATATCTGACAAAAAAGAAACTGGGGAAAAAAAAAAAAAAAAAAGCTCAAGAGAAGATTATATGCTCGATTGGGAACAGAAATAAAAGAGTATGATGAGGAAAATATTCAAAACACTGTCTTCAATACCTCAAGGTGCACACTCACAAAAGGAAAACTATTTTATAACTGTTTAACAATAATTAACTCCACTTAATAAACTCCACTTAAAGTTAAGCTCACTCTTGCACAGGAAAAGGCAAATTCCTGTGAGAATGCAATAAAATGAGTAGATTTCCTCATAGGTAGTGGACATCTCCAAATGTTCTGGAGAGGCTGTTTAGGCATTTAGTGAAGTGTTGTCTGATAATCACTGGCAATTATTATAAAAACTTTTCCAAAATTATGTATTTGTTGCACGAAAAAACAATCCAAGTTTCCTCTAAATAGGAAGTCATATAGGAAGCCTGAAGAAACTCACTGATTCTAGTGAAAGAACATACAGACCTTCATATTACTTTCCAGAAAGAGTTTCTGGAATTCATTGGTAAAGAATTAGCTGTAGCTCCAAGAGCTGGCAAACCAACAGATCTCTTTTGAAACTGAAAACAAGAAACAACAACTTGCTGACATGTTAATTATCATAACCTTAGTAAACATTTTTTTCTGGAGACAAGTTTACATATATGAACTATAAATCACACCCATTCATATGAAATAAAATACACATGTGTAAACATGGAAGCAGATACCATATGATAGAAACATATAAGACAGACAAAGATACACTACTGAAATAAAAGAGCTAAAGATGAACACAAATTAAGTTCTGCTTTGATTTATAGGAATTTGTAGAGAACAAATTTAGAGGGCTTTGATCAGATTAACTATACTATATAAAAGCAACTCAGTCCTTAGATCCTAGATTATATTGTCCCATTGGAAAAAAAAAAAAAAGTCAGTAACAAATGACTTGACCTCAGAAATAACTCATACTTCATGGACTGATAGTCTGAAACTATTCCAAAGCGGTGAGAAACAGGAAAGGTAAATCACAGCATCAGAAAACACGAAAGCAAAAACATAAGAGATCTTGAATCAGGTCTGATTAACAAATCTCAGAGAAACTATGCTGATTTACACCAGGTCAGGAGCTGGCCAGCATATTTATATTGCTGAATGTGAGAATTTAGAAATATATTTAGAGAATCATAGTCACTGTCTGAGAATTAATAACATCAATTGCGTTCAGAATCCAAAAATAGATGTGATCTATTTTTATTGGCAACAGGAGAAAATACTTTCCTCTTCCCTTCACCAGCAATCCTCAAATTAGAACCACATGATATGAATGAAACAGTTTTAAACTGGAGAGATTTTAGTTGTAACTCATGTACATGAAATGTACTTTAAAAAACTCCTTATGCTGAATGACACACTAAATTGATTACTATTACTACAGGATTATGACTGACAATATTGCATGCATAGAATATTAGAAGTTAGAAATA
Organism: Nothocercus julius; assembly: GCA_013398735.1. Lineage (NCBI taxonomy): Eukaryota > Metazoa > Chordata > Aves > Tinamiformes > Tinamidae > Nothocercus > Nothocercus julius. The sequence goes on along the minus strand of VZSV01000206.1, from coordinate 113,051 downwards.
AAAAATATAATTTTAATAAAAAGGTTTGAAGTTAGAATAAAAATATAATTTTATTTAAAAATGGACTCTTCATTGAAGAACAGATATTATTCAATAACTATCATTAGAAGATATTTAAAAATAACAGATTTCTCCTTTAAAAGTATTCTACACATTTTAACAATCTATTTAGAAAGATTTCATACACTCCTACAAGCTTGCAAATATTTAGTCTAAAAATATATTGTAACAAAAACGTTGTCTATATGCTGAAAATGCACATGAAAATTTGTGCTTGTCTAACCAGGCACATTAAATTGAGCTACACAGATATGTGTCATGTATTCCCCTTGGATGGCTCAAGTATGCTACAGTTACGGTAAAATATCACCTGCCACTAGTTCTCCATGATTCCAGCCCCATTCCCATAGAAGCGGAACGGAATGGAATTCTTTATATTTAATAAGTATAATCAGAGTTTTCTATGTATAGGGAAGAGCTGAAAGCCGAGGTTAGTTTGTATTTAAATCTAGACTTCTATGCTCACACTGATTATATTTACCACTCTGTGTTCAATATACTTGCCATACAGCTAAGGACTGGTCAAATCAGTCAAGTTTTGCAGATAGCATAAAAATCCCATATGCACTGCATACCTCTGCAAGAATAAGATTCTGTGAACAAGCTTCTCCTGAGAGGTTCCTTTATCTGCTGAGAAAAGTTAGGAAGCCAAGTACACATTAAAACTTAATAAAAAATAATTTATCCAATATAGTGTTGGCAATATTTACTTATATAGTCTCTGTTTTTGATTTAATGAATCTGGCCTAATTTTCTATCCTGCAATGCAAAGTGTTTTTTTGTTTTGTTTTGTTTTTTTGCTATAAAGCAGAACAGGTATCCTAGGGTTTCCCTGTTTCATATTAATCTTTCTTGATGTAATCTCTTCAGGGTGGCCAGCAAACTGTTAAGATCATTCCTTCAGATTTCAAAATTACTCAATCTGGAAATAGTTCTCATTTATCTCATGCAGTGCTGTGAAAACAATCTCAAATTTTTGGTTCTACTGATGAAACTTCCTTAACAACACAAGGGTTTCAGAGTTATTTTTCAAACCTTGCCAATGTTTCCTGTGAGGTTTCCATCACTGTCAACATCCAGCACCTCCCACTGCAAAAAAAAGAACCCTCCAGAATGTTGTGATAAATTAACGGACACTAAGGAGAATTAATAGAAGTAATGATAAATGTAATAGGGAAATTCCAGAACAACAGTCCATTTTAGATTTACCATGTCTTTTATCATTTGAATAAAAATCCACAGGGAAGAGTTTCCCAGCAGCATGGAAAAAAAGGAGGAAAGAAGGATATTTGCACATGTGCTTTTCCAGTGTAATACAACAGGCTCTGCATGGAGACTGCATCCAGGAGACACCTACAGAGGAACCACAGCTGCTTTTTACTTGCAAAACCTTGGTGAAAGACTGGACACAAGGGTAACTGCAACTCCTCTCCAGAACAGATACTCCAGTACGAGCAGAGGAGTCTGCTCTTCTAGGAGGAAAAAGCTGAACCACAGGGCCTGCTCTCAGACTTGCTGACACTTGTGGTGGGATTTTTCAGCCCCATGATGTCCTGTTATGTTCAGGCCTGGGTTAAACCTTTACTATACTTGCATTTATATTGATGAAGATTTCAAAATAGCTCTCAAAATTTACTCCTGCACCAGAGTTAATAAAGCGCCAGCAGTGAAGGGCAAGCTTGGATGTGCCTTTAACATCGTTAAAGTAGACTAGTTTAAAGAGGGTTTATTTCAGGTACCTTCATTCTCAGGTTGTTGGCATGCTTTCTACTGCAAATATTTTCTCCTCTGACACAAGCATTTACCCTAGTTCTCAAATTCACCAGTACTCATCTGACACTTCACAAGTTGTCAAAGGACTACTCAAGCACTAAAAAAATCCATTTCTCTGGAGTTCTATGCTAAGTGTTAGTGGAGAGCAGAAAATTAGCAGTAGCATGTCTATCTACAGCTGAGCAAAACCCACCAAAAGTTAACATTTTCCTAATTGCTAAAAGCTGGCTAGGAACTGCACAAGTCATCCTCCCAATCCTGCTCTTCCTGCTGCTGCCAGAGCGGCCTGGGCAGATGGTGCCTCCCTACATTGCAGCCTGTTGGGCTGGGGGAACCCCGTCACCACCACTGTCCAATTGCCAGTGACATAGCTGGCCAATGTCACTTACTTTGCACATCACAGCAGCATCATTTTGGTAATTATAATTGATTAGCAATATTATTATATTATTATAAAATTATACTATAAAAGAAAGTAGTATTTTCTTTGTTCTTTGAGCTATAGATGTGCTCATATAGATGCCTTATAAATGTGAGCTGAGGACACTAGATGCCCGAATAAGCTACCTTAGTGAGTTTGAGGCTTCAACTCCCACCCCGGCCGTGGCAGTGCAGGAATGAACACGAACATGTATGTCTGCTCTGGCGTGCTGAGGTGACATCCACCCCAGTCCTATGCAGGTCAAGGCATAGCGCTCCTCCTGCCCTAACACCTTAAGGAACACCTAGAGGCAAAGTGAGGTATCCTCTGTGAGTCTGAGCCCCTGTCATGCACGACAATGAGTGGAGCATAAACACAGGCCAGGCATCCAGGTTACAAAGATTCTGCTGACGATACCACTTCTCTGCTGTGTGAGACTGTGACCTTGAGCAGGAGACAGAACTGGGGCTGCTCTGCTCAGGCAGGGAATGCCCTGGCTTACTTTATTTTTTCATTCCCTAGCATTTTTTAAAAGTCACATTTACCTGTTTCACAGAAGGCTGCCTCCTCGCAGCTGTTTGGCCCAAACTATGGGGAACCCGGACTGTAAGAGTGAATGAGAGCTTAGGAAGGAAAGGAATATATCAGCACTGCCAAAACTTTGCAGGATCAAACACAGTCTCTGGCTGAAGGGTGGCAACCGGTAGTTGTGGGTGAATCGAAGCTGAATAATTTAAGGTGAATAATTTAAGCCTAACTTAAACTCAATTTGAATTATCTGAGTGCTCCTCTTTTGATCCATTCTATAGTGACAGCAGACAGACTATTTAAAGGCACAAGAGATTGCATCAATAAAAGACAAGAGAAGCAGATACAATTTCAAATCTTTGCTGCTGAAACACCTTTCTGCACAAGAATATTGCTTTGATACAAGCTTGGAACACATGGTACTCCATGACATTAAATAACACAAAATAAATAACACTAAATAACATGAAATACTTTTGGTCCAAGATCTTTTTCTAACAAATAGGAAAGTACTAATGGCCTGCTCTGTAACAAAAAGATTATAAGGTTAAGATGTATTTTACTTGATATATATACCATGGTGTACAGCAAATTCATTTTATTTCCTCAGGACCATGTCGCCTGAGCTCCTTCTCCGAGGAATAGTGAAAGTTCCTACTACAACAAAATTTGGCCATAGGGAGTCAGAGCCTCTAGAAACTGAGGGGTGCTGCAGACTTCACCACACTTTCCTCCAAGTTTAAGATACATTTCTTGTCTTTCCTTTTGTAACACAGATACACATAACATTGTAAATAATAATTAGACAAGGTCTAACTTGTTCCTGCACCTCTAGCCCAAGACAGCACAAAATCCTGTTGCTGAAAGGTAAAGTTCACCTGCACAGCATAAAATGGTTTGTCTGTTAACTGTTTCTGTACATTAAGAGCTTTGAAGCTGTTTGCAGAGAGTGAATTTGGTTCCATGCCGCCTTCTAGTCACTTTATATCATGACGAATGTAGCCTATTTGTTCCACAGTATATACCATAATCTACTCACTATAATAGGCCTAATATATATTTTGGAACATAGTAAGGCAAAGGAGTCCAGAGATGCCAGTAGCCTTACAGAGTACAAGCCTATATTTTAAAAACTAAGCCAAGTTAGTCTTCACTCATCTGCTGCAGGCTGTTGGATGGAGGAAAAAATCCAACCAAGGTATATCACCATGTGCTCTTGTAGCCCATCTGCAGTCACCACAAATGTCATGTGCGCAACTGTCATCCAACCATGTATTGTAATATACTAAAAACAAGGAAGCAATAAAAATGTTTGTGTTACGGAACTGAGAGATATAGAACATATCCAGAAAGACAGAAACTTACTTGGAGAGAGACATAGGTGATTAATCCTCTTGGAGTAAAGAGAACATTAGAGAAAAGAGGAAGAGTGAGAGCAAGAGAGTGTGAGCCTCTTAATCTACCATTACCTTACTAAGTGCTCAGGAAATGCTATTTATTTATTTGAATAGTCAAGAGCCATGGTACTGCTACTGCTGAAGAGACAGTTCTTTCCTCCCCATACATTATCTAACCAGTGAAATATGGGAAATAATGTGAGAAAGGCACAATTTAATATAACAAAACTGAAATCTGGAATCCTGGAAATTATCCTAAAGTCAAGAACCACTTTTTTTAAAATTTAAGATCATCACAAATACTTTATATATGAAATAAAGGCTTTAGTGACAAGTAACTAGTAGTTCCTGACATTAAACAGGTTGGGTGAAAAGCTAAATACAAAAAAAGTGAAACGTTCAAAAGTATTTCTCAGCAGAGATAGGATATTATGTATTATAGATATCTGTTTTTATATGTTTTGATATACTTCAAATTATATATATATAAATCAAATTCTACCATTCTCTGCTGTAAATACATTCCATAGAATTCACATAAATGTTTTACATTGTTCCCTCCTTCTTTTCTGCTTTAAAAAATGAGCACTTATGATTTATGCTTTTGAGGATGGCATAATAGAATTTGACATTTTCCAGCTGAGGTGTGGCCTAGTTCCAGCTCCATGCTTCATTACATTGTACTCCCTTTGAGAGGATGAGAAGAGTAAAAATAGCCAAGTTGTTAAAAATGTAAAAAGGCATAAATGAATTCTCACCAGATGTCCTCTTCAATTGTCATTTTCATAAAATTATGGTTGTTAAAATTTGGCTTACCATAAAACTCTAGAAATCAATATATTCTATGAACTGCATATCTGAAAGGTTTGATCCTCCTTCACTAACATGCAGGCTCCTTTGGATTTCCCCATAATTTAAATCAAAGAGGGGCTGTTCTTGTTTAAAATGGTATCAAAACAAGGTATGAATACTTGTCAGAAAACCGACATATACAAATATATGCTAGAAGTCTGAACACTGATGCATGCGTGCATTTAAAGGCCACAGGAAAAAGAATATTTAAATCCTCCAGCTATTTTCTTCACTTGCAAAACAGAGCAAAGTTGAAAAACACAGGTACAAAAATTAAAATTCCAGATCCCACAACACAAGCTTAAAGCTAGAAACTAGAAGTTTTGATTCCCCTTCTTTAGTAGGGCTGGCTATGATACGCTCCTAACCCCAGGTAGCTCCTTCTGAGCAGCCACACCTACCCACGTGTGGTGGAGGAGACAGGTGAGCGAGGGGAGCATATTGCGGCCGTCAGGGTCAGTGCCAAGGGAATCTGCCAGCTCCTGGCAGCATTCCCAGTCCGTGACCATTATACACCTTCCCTGCTCAGTGCTGCCCATATCTGCAGATGTGGAGGCCCTGCACCTGCTCTGCTCCATGCATCCCAGGAGAAAGCAGCTTCCTTCCTCGAGTGAGGCTTCCACCCTTCATCTACAGCACTGCCCATCCTGAGCCCACGCACTTCAGTGCCTTTCTCTCATCTCGATACCTAGATCCACTTTACAGATCACCATAGCTTGCTTTTAACCTGAAAAAGGTTACAAGGGCTGGAAACAGAAAATACAATCTGTAACTTAAAAAAATAGCTGAACAATTTCCAACATATAGCTATTTCTGTAAGTAGCAAGTGAGAGTGTAAGCAACACATAAAATAAGCTTTCCTGATCCTGATGGGCAGGTTCAGGATGTTTTTATTTTAACATCAAAGCAGCGAGTTTTGGCATTGCTCTACTTTTCAACCATACCGATGTGTAACAAAAGTAGCAGAAATGTCTCACTATTCACTGAAATCCCTTTGCTGAATGCATTGCCAAATTTTAATGTTTGAGTATCAAACTTTTATGAGTGCTCTCTAAGACTCAAATAAAAGAATAATTTGAAAAGAAAAAGACAAATATTGTCATGGCCTACAGTGAGGGCCATGTTTGCTGAACGTCATAGGGAGTTTGTCATGAAGCTGTGGTCTGGAGAAAGTTTTTATCCAGATTCCTTCTGAGAGGCAAAAGGCTGAATAGGTTGCTCTAGGTTTGTGAAATTGAGGTGACTGAGCATCACTATGTAAAGAAGTAAGTAACAAAGCCCCAAAGTTTTGGAATTGACAGAAAAGATGGCAGAGAGTAGGGAGGAGAGTGTGCCTCAACCGAAAAAGAGGAATCATCTAACCCTCAAGTCATCAGCATGCCTAAAATGACCTCTACAATTTTAAATAAGATGTCATAAAGAGTGATTTCAGGAGACAAAATCTCTATGATTTAAGAATTATTTGTTAGTTTAAAAGCTAAAAATAATTAATTGTTTAGTTTTATTCAAAAAAACCTCAATTCCCTTATAGTTTCTTTCCAATGAAAAAGCAGAGCTCACCTATCCTCATTTAACCGATGAGAGCTTTCACTACAGGAGAACAAAGGAAAATATAAATGGAAAACAAAATACACTCCACAAATTTTGCTTGGAAAGCATTATCAAAAAATCATACTTTGAAGAGGGAATTAAAGATTTCCTGGGAGTGGCAGGGACCTCAGTAAAGATATTATAATGTGGCATTTGATGTTCTAGAGGGATTTCAACAAGTTTTGCATGGTCAAATTCCATTAATAAGCTGGCTTTCTTCCAAGGCTGTGTGTGTCCCTCTCATCTGCCATAGAGCCCTAACTGGAAGGAAAAGTCACCTTACCTGCTCAGTCACATCTTAGCAATTTTAATTGCTTTTTCTTGGTTGTTGCAGCACAAAACAGGCTTAAAAAAATCCTAGTATCTTACAGTACATATTATGTGGGTTATGAGTACAACAGTAACAATTTTGCTGTTGGTGTAAGAGGATCACAGAGCATATCAGTGGGCAAATGACACATAGATGAATAATAATGATGAGTCAGGGGGCAATAAGACAGAATCAATGGAATGGGGTTTTGCAAGTAACCATTCAGGATGAATGACTATTGCAAGTATTGTCACAGTGTTCTATATCGTTCAATGTCCTAGAATGGATGTGTTTTTTTCCTCAGGCTATGCTAACATTTGAATTATAAATGCATATTTACTGTACCTTTTTGTTTTGCAAAGCTTGAGTATGGGCAGATTTAGATTACAGCACATTCAGAGCAAGTCTGATTTTTTAGCAGATGACCTTTAATTAGTGGGAAGATATTCTATCCATATCATATTCATTCACTTGTCTTACTGGGCATTAGATGGCTGCTGTGAAGCATAAAGGATTTTTTTTTTTTTGTCCTAATCCCTGTGATGTGACATGATTAATGAGATGAAATTCCCATTTGGAGTTTCCTACCAATCAATAGGCAGATGGGCAGTAGTGAATGTCGAACAAGAAGACAGCAGGAGTTTCTTAAGCTCTTGTCACTTTCACAGAAAAAAATATTTAGAGAGACAATTTAAAGGAACAGTAAGTATCAATTTTCCACATTTTTCTCCGCTTTCAGTAATTGTTTCTTTGGTTTTACTGCGTACAGAAAGGGAATATAGGATCTTGAGGATACATACCACATTAAGTTAAAATAAGTACCTTTAAAAATCTTAAGGACATCACTTATGCAAAGTAGGTTTCCCGAATCTGCAATGAAAAACAATTTTGCAAAGCAGTGAACCTGATTTTCTTCACGTCTATACAGATGTAAATAAGCAGATATATCAGAAAATGCAGCAGAATCAAAAAACACTCGAATAAAGCCAATGTAAAAATGGAATCAAATGAGTGATCCTTTTCCTGTGTTATTTTTTATACTTTGGTAAGATATCAAACAAATATTGCACATCTTACAAAATATACTTCTTTTTCAGACACTACAACACCCCATCTCCTATCCACTGGGAAATTGCTTCTAAGTACTTTTTCTACCTCTTCATAACTAGTAAGTGACATAAAATGAAGTCTTGTACAGGTGAGTCTCAAGAGAAAAATCTTGAGTTAAAATTGTAAGTCTTTGAAGAAAATCGTATTTCAATTTAAATTTTACTGTTGTACTCAAATTGAGTGTTTTCATTTTCAGCATGTTCATTTAAAAAAAATTAAAGCCCAACAAGTTTGTTATTTCACCAAAAGAATCTTATAGCATGGGAATTTCAGTGATTTAGATTTTTTTTTGTGCTTTTTGCTTTTTCTTGATAGCAGAATTTAGAAGCATGTTAACATGCTAAAATAAGCTATATTATATATTTTACAATTTTTTTATACGCCAAGATCCCAAATATGAGCCAAATATCTGAAATTTAACGATAAAGCCAAAGGCAAAATATGGCAGGAAATGTATTTCTGCCAACAAAATTAGATTGGAAGAAACATTACAAATTACCAAAGAGAGGGGTAGCAACAGTTTTCAGGAAAGCTTGTTTTACTAGCCTAGTTGATGCTTATTTTCTTCTCCACAACAGTCCTTTGCTTCTGTAAAATAGGAGTATTGATGTTTAGCTATTTTGAAAGTGTAAATGATTTATCTTGTATATCCTTCTCATTGCCTCTCTCTCTCAGACATAGATGCACACAGAGTAAAATTCATAACACACTCCTCCTAATGAACAAACTCCCACCGAGCACCAAAGTGCTTAATGATGCTCAGCAGGCAGAGTTCTGCAGTTCCCCTATGTGAGCCAATATATAATCACACTGGTGTTAAAATAATATTTAAGTTGCAAGCAGAAGCACTGGAATTGTAAGACATGCTAGATTTAATATTTTCTAAACTTTAATTCTGCTACTTTTTGTGTTCATCCAATGCCACGAAAAAAAAGAAGGCACAAGGAAAAAGGCATACATGGATTGTGAAATTATAACCTGTTTGTAAGACAGTAAAGTTTGGGCAACCTATGGTAAGTCAGCCTTCAGCATTTCTTTTCAAAGAGTTTGGTATATGCAGTATTCACTGATGGTCACATCTATCCAGTCTGCATTTTCAAAGTGATGTTTATAGACCAGTTTCTGCAATTAATCTGTTGTCTAGGTTTAACCCAGCCCACAGTGTAGTTTACAATTAAAATATATATATATATGCAAAGAGGGTCTTTCACTATATAAATTAGAACTGGCAGTAAGAAATCATGATCCATTTGAAAGCACATTTGTCATGTCTGAAGCTGTAGGGTTAGGGTACGAAAGGGATGTACAACCCAGTGACACCTTGTTCCTTTTCCTCTCCTCCATGGGTTGCAAGTGAGGCACCATGTGGATCACTCTGAACAGGCAGCTGCTTGACAGCTATCAGAGCTTCTGTCTAGCAGTGTAAGTAGTTTAGATATGGTGGTGCTCAATAACTGGTTAAATTTTTATGAAAATGACAAAGACCAGGGCAGAAGAAGCAAGAGACCTGTAAAGGTTTGGCAAAAGTCACATCTCTTGAGATCAATCTCTGTTAATGCTCTGGTCCCAGCCAGTGACTACTGTTATTGCAATCTTTATGGATAAGCAAGGGCACAAGTAGCTAGTTATTTAAAGAAAAATATGCAGGATTATCACATGGCTCCTGTGTTCATAACATACTAAAATGCAGACCTGCAACTACACTATTCCTTTTGGGTTGTATCAACTAGACATGATTACGATGTACAAGAAGACCTACTGGAAACATCAGAACTCTGATTATCAATGGGGAAACAGAAAGTACATGTTTAGAGCTACATATATGTACACCTGTCAAAGGAACTGAGACTTTGTTGGATGGTTTAGGAGACTATTGGATTAGATGACAGATGAGAAATAACATTTTTAAAGAGAAACCGTTGTATAATGAACGACTCCCAGCTATGAAGTCCATTGAAGTCAGACTCTAAATATAAATATTTTCCTTTTCTCTTTGAAGTTTTGCTTCATATTCAGGGTTTTCTCCATGAAGAGACAACGGTCATTAAGGTCCAGTGCAGATAAACAATTAAGGATACTAAAATAACATTCTTAAATGTTTTATTAGACTCACATGTATGGCCTCTCATTCAGATTTTTTGGTTGTTGTTGGACTCTGGTGTAACACAAGGTTGCAAATTATCTAACACAACTCATCTCTATATTCTTGACCACGTGTAAGCACGTAGCAAGTACTGCTGGGAGAGTTCAGAACATGATTTTCTTACCACAATCTCAGTATTAGTTAATTTCTTTTCAGTCTAAAAATTAACTACATGCTGCATTTTTTTTTCATTGCACGATGATTTAGTTAAAACACTGCATGAGCAAAACAGCTGAAGAGCTGCATATAGTTAATTGTAGGCCAGGATGCTTATTTGTTTCCCCAAGGAAAGCAATATTCAGTTAATAGATAGGAATTTGATTTCCTAAAAGACTAAAATCAGGAAATACTGGGATTTCAGTCTTGTGTGTAGCTGACCACAATGTGGTGCTGGATGGGTTCCCAGAGTCGAAAAGTGTTTCTACTACATTGACCAGCCTCCTAAAATGCTCCATTAAAGGCCAATGCTAATTACAGCTCTCATTCCTTGTGTAGGTCCGTCTTCATTGTGGTAAAGCACACGAGCATCTCTCTTTTGCCCATTTGGGGTGGGAACTCAGGGTTCATCCCTTTTTTTCGGTTTCATGATCACTGTAACACTTCACAGAATATAAGTCTCAGATTCCCAACCACTACTTACCTAATACATAATACTCTGATGTAATTCCTATCATAATCTAATTGTCATTACATGTAAGTACGGAATGTCTTTCTGCTACATTTGAGAAATTCTATAAGCATTTCCCTGGGTTACTAAACAGACTATTTCAGTTAAATGAGGAGGAAGAGTTTTAGGCATGCTCCAGAACAGCGCATTTTGACCGTAATGACTGAGTAAACAAATGCATTGGAAAGTGAAGTTTCTAATTAACCAGTTGATAATTATATATATATAAAATTGTTTCAGGATGATACATGGATAAACTAGCAACGAGAGTCCATTCTTATTTTAAAGATGTGCTCTGGAACTATGTGGTGCTAAAACACCCAAGGTCAAATATTAATAATGATGCCTCAGATTAAGATGAATATTTATTTCAAGTTTATTTTGAGAAAAGGAAACAGTCTAAGCCACAACTTCTAGATTTTCTTCTCACAACGTAGCATGAAAATACTGAACATTTTAAATTATTTCCAGAAATAATATAAGAAGATCAGAGAGAGCAAAGGGTAAGAATATATGGCTATCAGGGACACAACTGCAGTTTGGAAAATGACATGCTTTTTTTTTGTGTGTGTGTGTGTGTCCTAGTCAAAATATTTTTAGTATTTTTAGTCACATATGCATTATTCAGACTACGTCTATGGCTATTCTGCCAGAATATATAATGGTAAACTATAATTAAAAGGAAGGGAGAAGTCAAACTGCTATGATAGGAGCTTTTTCAATTCTTATGTTCATGATATTTAAGCACATTTCAGTAAGTGGGAAAGAAAGGCTGCCTAACTCCAAGTAGTTTGATAACACATATTCATCCTAGCCAAACTTTGGGGCCAAGGTAAATACAAGAATCTTAAAGCAATTAGCCTAAGGTGGAGGAGCTGCCCATACACCTCTGGGAGGGCTAACAGGAATGCATGGAGCATGCAGGCTATACATTCACCGCAGTCTACTGGTAGACATTGAACAAAATGCTGGACTAACATGACATGTCTTTACTTTGTGGTTTAGATCTCTGTTGGGACAGGTGCCTCTACATACACTGCGTTTTTGTTACACAGGCATTTGTAGACAGATAAAGATTTTAGTTTTCAGAGAGAAATGAATTTAGTTGCTCAAAACAAACATAAATATATAAACTTGAAAAAAAAATGACATTATTTAGCTCCCAATAAAATAAAACACAAGTTAGGGGTGATACATGCTTTTAAAAATCAGGCATCCTTACAGGTTTTGCATATACTAACAAAGTAGTTGATGTGGAAATTCCTTTAAATGCAAAAACTTGTGTCCCCATTCTGTTAAAAAGAAAGAAAATGTAAGGCTTGTTTGCATTGCTCTCTTTTACTCAAATTTACTCAAATATAGAATGAAGTACTCTATCTAGTACTTGCCCTCCAAGGCTCAGTGGCTCTAAGACATAAAATGCGCTTCCAATTTTCTCTTTTTAATGAAGCTATTAAAGATTTGAAATATCAGTCTCTCAGATAGAAAATATCAATCATTCATCCAAAAGAGAAGTTAATACATTGGGCTTAACATTCCTCAAAAAAACAAACAAACAAACAAACAAAAAAAACCAAAAAAAACCCACAACTTTTGAAGAACTAGAGAAGGACTAATTGCCCTACTTAGACTGTCCATGACTTAGAAAGCAGGAAAAGCTATAGTGCATGAAAATCACGCAACAACAAAAGTTGAAACTGTGCAAATATAGCCAATTTCCCACCAGGGTTGCACACGCAGAGTTGTTAGAGCTGATTACAATGTAGCATAAATGGAGGTCTAATTAACGTAAGAAACTGATCCAAAAGAAAATCCCATCAACATACGTGAAAAAGAACCTGATGTTTTTGAAATTCAGCCAACTACAAATTAATTCAACATAGCTTACATATACAGGGAGAAAAAGCCTCCAGCAGAGTAACTGGCGTTGTATTGGTATATATGCCAGAAAGATGCTCTTACCCTGTATCATCTCCCACTCACTCAGAGATGTAATATTTGCACCACATGTTCCATCAAGAAAAGAAGCAGTGTCAACCTCCTATTCTTAACTGCTGCAATTTCTCTGCAAGTCAGTCTGTATTTTGCCTCTATCCCCTTTCTATGGTGCTGATTATTTCGAAGACAGCTATATTATGGTCTCATGGGAGACCAAAGGATCTTATTCCTGAACCCCTGAATTGTCTGTGATTCACAGTTGCTCTTGGCATCCAGTCTGCTGCCACAGCAATGCATGTGGCACTATGGGAATAGAGAGGTGCCTAAACTCTGTCTAAAACAAGAATGAACTGAGAAAAGCACCATGGTAGTGTGGATCCAAACTAATTTTATTGTGAGCATAACTCTGTGGAGCTCTGTCTTAGCTATGGAGCTAAGAGTAGAATTGGAGAGAGAAGAATCAATTACAAATGGCTCTATAAACTCTTGCCCGTGCATGTGAAGGATGCCATGCATGTCAACTGCATGAAGGATCTTCCTATGTCCCTCTAATGAAAGCCACTTCATCTTCCACTCCAACTTAAGGTACAATATTAGCTCCTAGGGTCAGCTGTCATAACATCATTTTATCTGCTAAGTACAAGCAAGTGTAGTATACTCAGTCATATCAGGTAATAGACTGTAGTACAAATACCCAAACCATATCATCTGAACAAAGCAACTTTAGAAATACTCCTACTCAGTCTGTCACTAGGTGACAGAGCAGCAGATATCTGCCGGAGGTTTCTTTATTCTCTCCTTTCTTCAATACTATTGTCTCTAGATCTCAATTATCTGAAATGTTGTGTTAGTTAAGTTCATATTGCTCTGCCCTTCAGGTCATATCTGATGCCAGTGCCAGAATACCCTCTAAAATGCTGGCAGATGTTTGCTTGAGTGGACTTTTATAGGTCTGAAGCCTCATTAGCTGTTTTCATGACCTGAATACTAATTCAGCAGGGTGATTCTTAGGTTCTGGATCTTAATGCTCAGGAAATGTTGATGACTTTCACTCCAAGGGTGCTATTTAGTAATCATTATTTAGAATAATACAGAATAATTTAATAATTTAATAAATACCTTATATGCCAATAAACATTTAGCTTGAGTACAGCAATATAGGGATTAATGAATCCCTATAACAAATCTAAGCATTTTAAGTCAAGATGACCTAATAAAAAATAAATTGTTGGGTCAAGTGGCAAATGAAGGATATTCAGGATTGGTAACACCTCATTAAAAACCATTTCAGCTGCCCTAAGGCAAGATGTTAATACACAGTAATTGTCTACCCAGAGTGACTCTTTTCCAGTTACATGAATAATGCAAAGTAACTATTTAAATATTCTTGTTTGTATCTTTAACAGATTCACCATAGTTCCAAAATGAAATTAAGACTTTAATGTTTTATGCTATCTATCATGAGTTCACAAAAAGAAGGAAAAAAAGAAGAGAATTATATCCCCTTCTAACTGAAATTTCCCTTTCAGAAAAAGTCAGAAAAATATTTAAATATGATGGCTGTAAATCCTAAGGAATTAGTACTGATGCAACTCTGCATTTGTCTTTATGCCCAATGAAACTGTAAACAAATAATAGTAGGTTAGTAATAGAACAGGGCAAGTGATCTCTGTTGTTCTACCAAAAGAAATAGAAAGTGATTTCCTGTTGTCCATTTTGTGCATGTTGCATTTTAACAAGGAATGCCACTAAGTGGTGAAACAAAAGTGGTTTATAATGTAGATTAGCTCAAATTCCAATAAATCTCAAGTACCCTCACAACCTGAACAGGATCTCCCTCTTTAGAAAAAGCATTCATGCAGCACTATCCTTAATAATAAATGAATAAATAAAATAAATGTTTACTTTTCTTTCATTATTCTGCTACACAATATGATCAATCTTCTATTAAATATTGACTAGCTCAGTCATATAGGCATTCTATTTAGTGTGCTAATTCTGATCCCTGGAAGCAAAAACACTCCAGAGGCTGACTGGAAACGAAAGTTTCCTGAGGACTCTTCAGTTCATGACAGAGTTTAATTTTCTAAAATTAATTTTTCACAAAATGCTTAATAAAAGTACTGTATGGAAATAATGTTGAAATATTTTACAGCTTGGGCTAGAAAATTTTAACTTGTAGCTCTGATGCTTGAATGAATTTTACATACATATTTTGGCTGCAGCTGCTTGATCAATGGGATATAGTTTCTATACTGAAATGCTGACCATCAGTTTAAAACAAGAATAAAATTTTCTAGCATGGCACTGTTATATATGAAGAATTTATTTCGATTATTCCCGCCTGTACATATTGCTGTCTGAGTAGCTGTCATCAATATCACTGTTTTTTATGTGTCCTCTCCATGGTAAATAACTCAAAGTCAGGTGCTCTGCTTTGCAATTTAGATTGAATATTATTCTATTTCAGTCAAAGAAGAATGTGACATCGAATACCATACTCAGAAGTTTACCACTGAAATGTGTGCTCCAGCTAGGAAGGGAAATAGTGGGTAACAAGCATTGCTTCAAAGGTTTACCATTCCCCAAAGTAGCCTTTGGAATTAGCCAAAAATCCTTCAAAATCAGGCTCTTTTCTGGTAGTCTATCCTGAAGTTCACATTAATTAGCATACAAATATCACTTAAGTAGCTTTAAGCTGTAAAGAATCTTCTGCATTTGGGAAAGACAATTTCCTTTAGCATCTGCAAGTCCCATTGACTTGTGTGTGCCCTGTAACAGTTAAGGTGCACAGGACATGAATTCATAAAGTCTGACATAGGGAGAGTTTAAACCTCTGTTGTGTTAGCAAACTACCTGCTCTTTTCATTCTTAACCATATATTTCACTCTCTATATTCCGACCTAATCAAATTAGGATAGCAAAAACGGTAGAAGAAACCATAAGGTTGGAAGTACCAAGACGGATTAGTCTTGGTTGCAACCAAGGGAGGTTGCAACAGGACACTGCAGGGAAGGAAGTGGGGACAAAAAGGGAGAAACGGAGAGCCCAAAAGGCCACCTGCTTCACCAGCGACACTTTTCTCCACACTTTAAACTTAATTTAGATGTGTCAGGATGCTAGTTTACATAGTTTTTGATCTGCACTCCTCTACAGCTCTAACAGAGAAGTGAACACCTTATACTCAGCTAGTATTAAGTAGCTAGTCTGTTTATGTTACATTACTAAAGCTGGTTAGAACATTTTCTGTTAAAAAGAAATCAGTGTAAATCAGTGTCTTGTAAAACCACTTACTCAACAATTATTCAGGTTTGATTAACTTTTCTGCAAAATGTAATAAACTAAGGTATTTTGCAGTACAGTGTGCAAAAGTTAGATTTGTTCCAAATTATGCCAGTATTTAATATTTATATCATTGCTATTTTTCTAGCCCTTTTGCAACAAGTAATAGCAATGAAAAAAAACAAAACAAACAAAAAAAAACTTAAGTTGTATTCTGGAAACTCCCAGACTACCCAACTTTACTGATAATAAGGCAAACCACTGGAGACAGCACAGATCTTCAAAAGGTCAAAATGTTCATAATTTTCAAAATGCTGGAAAAAAGGAACTATGCAGACTGAAGCTCTCTGAAGAAATCAGGAGCAATTGTGCACTCTTCCCTACTGATGTGTTTCAGCCTTGATCTGAAATGCTGCTTTTCGACAGGCAAGGATAGCTCGTGCCTACAGTACCCTTGGCCTTCCCCACTGAGATTCCCAACAAGAATGTCTCATTTCTGTGTGATATTTAATCTAGACTGTAAACCCCTTAGTGGCAGAGATCACATCTACTTGTCTGTAAAACCTAATGTGCACATATGGCAAAAGCACAAATAGTAAAAAAAGGATCATAGGCAATATGTGATGCTAAGTTTTGTTTACCTTTCCAGCATGAGAATATATTTATACTACAGTTACTTTCCAGAATACTTAAGCTTGAGAAACTCTCTATAGCTCTAATAGCCAAAATGTGCACAAGGGTGATGTGCCATCATTCAGTGTACTAAAACAAAGTTAGTACTGAAGCAAAAAATGGTCTTTTAATAGTGTTTAATGTTTAAGGGCTAGTTAAGAGGACTGAATCCTTTGTTTTAGTCTAATGTGTACATGAGGTGACATCTGCTACCTGATTTGAGGAGATTTGGAGAAGCTCAAAAATCAGAAACCACAGAATTTAAAGTAATGAATAAAAGAAGTTATTCAAAAATCTCTTTTTTTTTTCTCTCTTTTTTCCCCCACTAAAAACACAGCATATAGTAGCTGCACACTGTCAGCACCACACTAGTGAGAATTGTTAATCTGTGAATAGGGATCTGGAAAGAATGATGTTACTCAGTAGTGTGCTAATCACCCGACCACGGCCGCTAAAAATGTCCTCACCACAACAAAAATGTTCATTGCTAGCAGGCTATCACAGGATGGGCTTGATTATTCTGTTTCCAAACAGAGGATTTGTGCCAAAAAAACCTTGCATTGCATCTTAAAAGTAATTTAAACAAGAAGCCTGTTTTGGTCAACATAATCTGAAATAATGCAGGTGAAAAGCTAAAAATTGTCTTTCAAATGCGAACACCCTCTGTTAGAATCATAAAGAACGCACATGGTTCTTGGGTTAGAGGAGGGAACCAGCTTTCTGCCAGAGCTGGCATAGTAATACAATGTTATTTGGATTCCAAAACTATGTTAGATAGGAAAACAACACTGTCTTTATGACTCATTTTTGTCAGACTGGATTCAAAACTTATACCAACAAATTTGACATTTCATACTGCTCTGCAGAAAGTAAGTAAAATGAGTCCATGTTTTAAAACAGCAGGGAAGCTTCCAGTGCTACAATTAACTGGTAACATATGCCACTGCTGCCAAGAGGATTTTTAATCTCTTTAAACATTAATGTAGCATTTTTGCTTCTGTCACAATAAGGCAGCCATCTGTGTTTGAACCTGCTGGGAAACTAGGGATATGTTTACAGAGAGAGAAATAGAGAGGGAGAGAGGGAGGTAGACAACGATGTTTCCAGATCCAGCATCTAAAATAACAAATCAGACCTTTTACAAAGTTATTATGAACAAGTCATACAGCTGTAGGAAGATTTTTCAGATGCTCAAACTGCTCAATTTAAAAGTGTACAGAACAGTAACTTGCCCGAGCCAGCATATATTCTGCTCATTTCATACAATTATTTTTCTCCTTGACTTTGCAGTTACTAAAGGATTTTGTTACAGACTTATTTCCAGGAAAAACCCTGTTCTATAACTTTGAAACAAACTTGTTATAGAATATCAAATCGCATTAAAAAGCCAGATGTCTGAAAAATCTTTTTGCATAAACAGTAATTTTGAAGCTCCTGTTCTGCATTTTTGCAAGGAATTAATTGATATATCTCTTATGAAATATGGAGGACTAAAAATTCTATATCCAAGAAACATGCTCAGTACTCACCTGCATAGTTGAAGCTATTCTGATAAAAGTCACATTATCTGCCCATCTTTTTTTTTCTATCCTAAGGTTGCTTTCCACCTTTCTTGTGCTAGTAACGAAGGTACAAACTATTGCTCTTCTGTGGTGGTAATCACAAATCTCTCAATTCCCTTCCTTCAAACTTTGATAAGGTTGAGTTCACTGGCCAGTTTTAACCAAGTATGAGCCATTTCAGAGCAAATTGTACCACTAGAATTGTCATGAAATGAGCAGATAGAGAGAAAGCCAAATTCCTCCAGAGCAGGAGAGCCTGGGTGTGAGGGTATCTGCTACGTTTGGCCCCTGGCTCTTCACCCAGGAACCACCAGGCTGTCAGTGCCCATCGGAGCTCAGAAACAAGCTGAGGTACCGAGTGTGGCTCACTGGTTTAGGGAACCGGTGGAAGTGGGTAGCAACTATGGACTATCAAAGTTGAGGAACGAGAGAAGCTCGAGTGCCACAGGAGGTGCAGTGCGACAGTCAGCATCGGCCTACGCACAGCAGCAAGGCTCTTTGGCCTTGTTGTCTGCTAATAACTTATTTTGTAATAAGGACTAATGCCTTCTGAGATACAGAAACAAGTTTGTGGCAATTGTCTACAGACCTGAGAAGAGGCTGTGGACACTGGTTCACCCATCTCGGAAAACATCAGCCCTGCTTCTTCTTTAAGTTCCATCTACCCATCTTGGAAGACTAGCTTTAAAAGAGGGCTCAGGAGAAGAAAACCTGCAAGGGCTTTGTCCAGAGTGGTACCCACACCTCTCTGCACCAGCCTGGCGAGTCAGAGCCCCCGATGGCTGCAGGTTCTGGGAGGGATCAGGGAACTTTGCAGCTGCTCAAATGCTCGCCCGGGCAGCGGCAGCGGTGGACCGTGCCTAAGGTGGCTGCCCCTGGAGCCCAGCACCCTGCGGAGCAGAACCAACACCCCCAGCATCACAGCTGACAGACCCCCACGCCAAGGGACACAAAGGGAAGAACCTGGATGAGCTCCAGCTCCGCCACACATTGCTTCAGCAATCCACACAGTTAGTATTTTTAATTCAGGGGGCTAAACTGCTAAGTGCTGACTTCCAAAGTCTTTCAGTGAAGCTGCAGGTGCTCAGCAGTTTTAAAAATGTAGCTGCATATATTTAGGCCTATTTGTTTTTCCTGGCTACAGCAATTCAGGTGGGAGATTTTAAAGTTCTTAAGTATGCTTTTTGCTGCTGGGTTATTGCTGGTTGCTGTGGATATATTGACTAATGGATAGAAAGGGGATACAGGAGTGGTCTATTGTGTTATTAAGAACTGTCAAGCAAGGGATAGACCTCTTTTTAAATGGATATGTGCATAAGTTAAAATACATCAGCATGGATTTATACAAAACTATGTAAACCCCGGATGGTATTTTTGGCTACAGCTCCTAATTTAGTTTAAATGTAAGATGGCAAAAAATAATAGTTATTTCTCACACAGACATTTAAGTCCCTAACTTTTTTAAATACAACATAACACATACACCTCTCAAATTTGGGAAAATCTGCATGTTGAATATTTTATTGTGATTTATTAAATCCTATACATTTCCTGTTACATCCTACATATTTCCCAGTGAAAGAAAACCCATATGAAAAGAATGACTTCCTCTCTCATGAATAAAATAGGTTTCCTCTTTTTTTCTCTTTCTTTTTAGTTAAAGCCAGGCTACTGTGAGATCTTCCTTAGGCTACTTGAACTTGGAACTGGCACGTTCTAGCTCACATCTTAATTATCTTTTGAACTCAACCATTAAAAGATAAGTGTAACGCTACAACAAACTAGTTCACCTGCAGACAATTAACTTCTGTCCAAAACTGAGTGCTGCCTAAGTTTGAATCTCCATATATGTATGTAACTACATAAAAGTTCCCTACAATTTTTTTGCTATTATGCTATAAAAAGTATTTTATAGCAAACCAGTTCTTTGAGGACAAACTCAGATAAGAGAAAGATAACGGTAGAGGAACTAGTGAGAGGGAAAGACAAACAGTAAACGTTTCTGATAAAGCCGGTATTTATGAACTATTTGCATCAACAGAGTGTAATTTGGCCAGATCACACCTCACTCCATTTTAAAAATTATTTTGTCTACTCCTTTACTTGGGAATCTAGCTTGACTTTTTTACTTTGAAATGACATACCGGGATTGCATTTTTTTTTTTTTTTCCCCAAAATATTTAAGATATGTAAGTTTTGTTCCAAAAAGAATCTTTATTATTTTTATTTCATAAACAGTTGTACAGTTTAACATTCCATGTGCTCTGCATGCAATCTTTCAGCATTTCTACTCAGTCAAAAAGAAAGGATTCTGATTATGCTCATGCTTGTGCATATACTTAGTTATGCACATGTACTTAAAAACATGAAGTTTGATGGAGCAATTGATGTGTTCAAAGCTAAATATATATGTATACTCTTCAGCACCACATAAACTGAAGAGAACTCTGTTAGTTAGCTAACTTTTTTTTTTTAAACCTTACTAAATATTAGCTCAATAAATACCTATAGGTGGCAAAAAATAGCAAGAATATATTAAAATTTTGCAATGGATTAATTAAGAATCACAAATAATGACTTTGAGAAGAGGAAAATATTGATAATAAAAATCTCGGCATGACATCCACTGAAAATAGTTACTAATATTTGCCATCAGTAGTATTCAAGTGATACTGATATCCACTCAAGAAAAAGAAACAGAAAATTCAAATTAAATGCAAATACTGTGGACAGTAACTGAAGCGAAACAAGAGATGGATTCCCAAGTAGGTAAGGCCAATGCACTGGTAACTGGAAAGAACAACTTTGAGAAACTGGTACAATTAGCTTTATATTCAAAAGCTCTGGGTAGTGTTTCAGAGTTTAGAAAGACATTATATGGTTTCTGTTTATGGAACTTAAATCTAAGCATCCAGAGGCATAAATCTGCTAACAGACAATATATAACAGACAATAGCTTTTTATTGTCAAAGTTTCCGTCTGTGATTAACACACATAACTCTCTGAGATGGAAGACCATGGGACATGCTTTAAACCCAGTAAATTCTCAGGAAGTGCTTTGAGCCACTACTAATAAAAGTAACATAAGGTAAAAATATATATATATATATACACTAAGACCCTCTGATGCTTTTCCTTAAACCTGCTCCCATACCCTGTACTCTTGCATTGTCTTATTCCATTGCAGGTCTTTTCATTTAATATGACTAAAGTCAGTTACTGTAGTTACTATACTACAGTTACTAAAGTAACTATTAACTCATATAGAAAAGGTGTTGATAGCACAGAAGTGACAGATAGAACTGATAGAACAAGAAAATCTTGTTGGATTTTTTGAGTATCTTGGGGCTCCCAACCTCACTTGTGTGCAACAGTGATTTACTGTGAGAGGGCTTTTGCAGATCAAGTCTCACTATATGCAAAATAGACAAATAAATGATGAATATCTAAAACTTTCTATAATTGAAATAATGAAAAGAGACAAATTCTCCAAGCATTACTCAGAAAATCAGAAATGAACAGTAGAGACCAAGCGTACGTATCTTGACAGCCAAACTAGACACTTGAATACCATAACCCTAGACAACATGTCAGAAGGTATATATGTGAATTGAGATTACAGCAACACATCTAGGAACCTTTTTCAGTGTTTTCCAAAATCATCATTGTTGGTTTAAATACAAATTACCAATCTTCTGATTGGAAATTTGCCATATTTTAAAATAGCTTATATAAACTTATGCAAAAAAAAGTCAACTGCTACGAATATCACCTTCGAAATCATGTCATGACCAAATTCCAAGTCCATTTTTTCTGTCATCAGGTCTTTACCATTTCAGGGCTTCTTTTACACACAAATCAAAGTGATTTTCCCTCTCCCTCTGGATCAATTTCCTTCCACAGTAAAAATCAATTCTCAGTCACTTTGTCCTCCACAGTCAAAGTCAATTCTCCTCATGCTGACATACATATTCAAATATCTCCCTCTGTAACTCAACACTGCTTTAGTGCATGCACCATCAGCATCAATTCAACCCACAATCAAGTCTTCATAAATTGATCTGGTTTACCTGAAGCCAAACAAAATTAATCCCCACTCACACTTGCTGGATCAATTTCCTCATCCCAGTCAAAGTCTGTTTTCCCCCATTGACCATCCTGTTCCTGCCTAAATTACACTGAAACACATTTCTACCCTGACTTCTGCCCTTCAGAAGCACTCGTCTCCTCCTGCTGGCTGTCCCCTTCCAAGTTTTTATTCTAGCTTTCTCCTTTCTTGCTTCTTGATCCCTACTGGAAGAAATCCTGGTTAGGATTTCTCTTTTCTTTTTCTCCTCTTCTCCTCAAACTTCTTTCTTAGGGTCTCCTGTGCTTTACTACTCCCAGATTCAGTCTTCCCCATTTTTGGACTTCTTCACTGTGACTTTTTGGTCCCTCATTAAAAACCCACTACTCCTCCTAATACTTGGAATATCTAGTCTTATTTCACAGCACATATTCCTTACAGGTTGCTTCCAGTAAGTGTGTCAAGCTTGGACTGAGTTCTAGCAGGCACTTGGGTCCCTTCCTGAATTGCAATCAGTTCCTGTAAAGAAGTAATGTCATCAGCATGTCCTGATAGCAGTATCACCCCTCTAGTCAAGACATTCTTGTCCTGGTGGGTGGAGTAAGAGTTGCTATGTTTCATTTACATGGAATCAAGGAAGAAGTAATCTATAGTAAACTGGATTATAATTTGGGAAGGTATTTTTAGTCTTAGAACCATTTCCACTCCCTGGCCCTGAGTATATCTTAAAAACCCTTAAACACCTTTTTAGTAGTGTTGGAACACAGTGGGCTCAAGAAGAAAGTTGTCAGATCTACATATTATGCCTCTATAAATGGGCCTCCTCAGTTCTTTCTCAGAGTTTGCAAATAACCCCTCTGTAAAGAGAGTTCCAAACACTTTATTTAGCCAAGGTGCTAATACTTTCTTAAATAGTGATCTTTTGAGATTTCAATACATAGCTCTTTGAAACATATCCCAGTTGGTGCAAATTGTCACAATTCCATTAACTACCTTCTCTAAACATTTCAGATCCAATCCTTCCCTCTAAGAAATATTTGTAGGATGTCATTTTAAAAGAGTTTTACAGATGGACTATGAAGAAAACCCACCCACTCATCATATGTCTCTCATGATGTTTTATACCTTTTTGTGAATTTCTATTCCCGTCTTTTCAGAGTATGCTTTGAGAATAATTACTTTATAGCTCAATAAAGAAAGATGGAAAAAAATTAGCAAATACTGAAAGAAATACCTAAATCAGAGTTTAAACATCATAAAATTTTTGAGTAAGACTGATGTCTTACTGGATGTCTTGAGTAAGATGGAGTTTAATAGATATGATAGAAATCTACACACAGAAAACAAATGAGATGATACAATTCCATATTCAAGTTTAGGCACAGATATAGAGGGCATATCCAGAATATTTAAAATAAATGATCCAGGCTGATGACATTCACCTTGAATTTCATTTCGACGCATAAAAGAGGAAGACCTCAAACTATAGTGGCTAGACTGTGATATATGATACTTAAATAATAGTATCTAGCACAGAACTATGTCATAAATGACACCCATCACAGAATTATGCTTACAGTACATCTCAATTACTTCCATAATATTAGTCTACTTGACACATAACTTGGAAGACTTTGATTTTTCTAGCAGAATAAACAGTGAGCTGTGTTCCACCTTCATTTTTTTTCTCCCAAATAAAATTTACTCTCATTTAGGAGACAGAGATTTTATTCATTTACAATAGTCTTTACCTATTGTCTTTATGAGCATTTTAAAAGCATAATACTGTTTACAAGTTCTGCTTGTAATTAGACTCAGTGCAAATGAAGGGTAAAGATTTAACAATCATTCTAAGTAAAAACAACAAAACAAAACAGTTATTTTGTTGGCTCGGAGTAAGTCATGGCTGACTGCTTTCCTGGAAACCTAGCATATGAGGGTTCCAGTTTCATCCTCTTTATAAATGTATTAGTAGCTATTGTTTTACCACCAGGTGCACATGTTTATCTGCAAATTATTTTCCTTCTGAAGGCCAAAGGACAAAAGCCAAAAAAACCTAAATTGGAAAATAACCTCATCCAAGCTCATATACAGGAAATCCAACAGTCTCAGCTGTATAATTCCAACAAATAAAGGCAATGCAAAGAAACTGTTCATGTGCATTTTATATTAGAAAAAGAACAATATTTACTCAAGGAAATCTATAATAGCCTCATGGAAAGATTAGGGGAAAAAAGGTTCGTTATCTTTACAGCAACCCAGTGCAAGTCTTATAAACGCCCCTGACAGAAGATTTAAAGGATCCGGGAGGAAGGTTGTTGACTTCTGACAGCAGGTCTCCCCAGGAACCCTCCTGCAATGGGAGCTCAGGCTGCAGCAGCAGCCGCCTAGCTGCCCCTCACTAATAGTTGGCCCCAACAGTGGATCTAATACAGCCCTCAGAGCGCTCAGCCCTGTCCCAAAGGAACAGGATCGACCTCTGTCATAGTGCTCCCTATGATGGGTCTTCTGAGCCAGGGATGAAGCACAATACTATCTACCATCTGCCTACAGAGGCAAATGTTCTAACCGCTATCCTTCATTCACAAATAACTGATAGTAGGAATATTTCTATTTTGCACTGTAATTTCCAAATGCATTGCTTATTTTAAATATAACTGATCAACACAGTAATGCGAGAAAGAAAAATAAAAAAATGAATAGAGCATTTATTTTATCACTCATTCTACTGTATGTCTTACTGTACAGCCAGGACAGTGAACTTGCATAACTGAAACTATGCTCACAATGCAAATTTTCATAAGGTTTTGCTTTTACCATTTTCCTTTTTCTTCCTAAAGACTCTTGTTGAGGAATAGCACAGCTGAAGTGCTGTAACCACACAGAGAAAAATCAGATTTCTATGAAGAAGAAACAGCAGAATGGATTTAAAATTTTGTATTTTAAACTCTCTATATAATTTTGAAAAGATTTAGGATCACAAACACGTCATCAGCCGCTTAGAACAGGACAGCAGGTTGTTACGGTTCTCCACGCTGTTTTCCACCAGAACAGCTCAGTGACTGCATTAAACACTTGCACAAAACCTTGTTGTGGAGAAGCGTGTGCCAACAGATTTAGCATTCAGAGTCACAGGTACAGCACTGAGCAGCGTGCCGCCGGCCTCAGGAATGACACAGCTCTGAATTGCTGAAGATACCTAGAGCATCTCTGAAGCTTTCAGCATTCACTTCTGAGGCAGGAATGAGGAGCAGGGGAATTCTCAGTACTGGGGCGGTGGAAACTGAGAGGAGTAGAGGGGGGAGAGAAACACAGTTCTCTGAACCTGCTGTGTCCGATACATCAAGGATGGGGTTTGTTCTCCCCAAAAATCCTAAGTGGAAATAAAAGCAGCGGGAAGGGAGAACCTAAAAAACAAGGTTACAATTCCACAGTTTGATACTGAGAGGAAGCAGTTCCCTCTTGCCCAGCCCCTTAGCCCTCACATGATGGGAAGGCAGGATGACCATGCCAGTCACGGGAAGGAAGAGGAAGAGTAGCAGCTGCCTGTCATGTGGAAGCAATTAAGATAGAAATCATGACCAGCATTGTACAAGTTTTCAGATGAGTTAAGTTAATAAAGCTGCTGCAGAATGATTAAACTATATCACCTTCACCTCACCACGTCTGCCTGGACAAATGCTACTGCTTTTAGTGTCAGGTAAGTGCACTAATGCTGCCACTCTGGTGGCTCAAGAGTCACTCCTACTGCTCATACAGAATACTGATGATAGAGAAGATGGGCATAAAAGCAGTTCTTAACTCTTTAAATGCCACGTCAGTTTAGTCTAGGAATTAATTTCTCAGACAGTCATCCTCTCTATAAAAATATCACATGAAATAAAACAGTTCTTAGAGAATAATGTTCAGGAAAATAACTTATTACCATCTCAAGGTATTTCTATTCCTGTACTATAGTCTGTCTTTTAAACATTTAACTTAGACTTATTAGTGAAACAAATTTTATTTTTTCTTAATAAAGGCCAGGGGGCCATAACCTGGTCAATTTTTGATTCTTTTCAGCATTACATTTTCCTCTTTTAATATCTGTTTTTGGGTATCACTGTTGGCTCGCTTTTCCAGCGCTCAAAGATGTGTGGAAATTTTATATTCCATTCTGCAGTTTCTCATGAGATATGAAAAGTGTATTCATAGAAAGCAGTTGTACTTGGGTTTAACATTGTTAGCATTTCCTCTCATGAGGGATATTAAACAATTTCATGCACAACTGCTCAAAATATTTTTTTAAACTTCTGTAAACATAAGATTGCCAAAATCTAACATATGTTATGTGGTATTTAATCCTCAAGAGGAACTGAAGGAACAAAACACTTCTGCTAAAGTAATTAATAAGCACCAATACGGATACCTAGAAGCTGTTCCATCAAAATGAATCATATCTTCCTGTAAGTCACACCCAAAATTTAGCAGTCTAAAAAAGAAAATTCAGTTCACAGGAATAGAGGCTAAAATGACTGCAGAAATCTTATGCATTGAGATGAAATCACCAAAGATGTGCTGCCTTCTGGTGGCCTTGAATTAAGAAAAATAAAAAAAAAAGTTATTTGTAGAAAATTAATTTCGTCTATGAGAAATCTGTCTTGGCACAGCTTAAGAATTCTGTGGGAACTACTCATTAAGGTTAAGTTATATGGTAATGAATTATTGAAAATAAATTAAAAACGAGGGGAGTTCTCTAACTCCATTATATTTGTAAAGGTAGTTTTACTTGTACTTATAGAGTTGACAGATAAGTCTCAATCTTTGCTTTATTGCAAAATACGGTAAACCAGGTTCTCCACTAAGTGCAGAAGCACACTCCACTAAAGCCAAAAGACTTTTACATACTTCCTTATTATTTTTTTCTTTCCTTTCCTTTCTTTTTTTTTTCCCCCTCAAAACAGTCTTGCCCTTCTCCCCAAGGCCAAGAATTTTTGGATCTACCAGTCAACTCCAATTTGATTAAAAAATAGAGGTCTTGGGGATATAAAGTTCAAGTTTTATGTAAACTGGCAGCTTGACTGTGCAAAAGCATTGACACTAGTGTCGCTAAATGAGGAAAGCTTCGGAGTTCAGCATTATGGTTCTGTTTGTCCGCGCAGTATGTGCTGGTTTGCTCGTCAGCACCTTTCAGCTCCTCCCTCAGCACAGCACGGGGACCTTTTTCCAGCGAAGACTTGAAGGATATGAGAACCTGTTGTAGGAGTATGAAGATGGCACGATAGGAAACTCTGGATCTAGGTCTCGTGTTTTGCAAATGTAAGGGGGACGTAGGGTACGTATCCGCAGAAAATCAAGCTTCCTTATTTCATTAGGTTCTAGTATTTTTCATCACTATAGTAATACTTCATCTGAAACAAAAACAAAGCTTAAATAGTCAAAAATAAGCTTCTGAAAGAAACTGAACTAAGAGTTTCATGGTTTTCACAGCTCAGCAAGTATTGTCATGGAAAAGCTCCATTAACACGGTCCCTATATTTGTGCTGAAAACAGCTTCTAGCTGTGGACATACACAGAGGCAGAGATACAAAAGATACCAAATATTTTTCCACAAAAATTCACAATGACAACATATCATCTGCCAACATATAGCTGCAGAACAGAACAAAATCTCATTTTGCTAGATACTTAAACCCAGTAACTGTCCAAATGAAAGGGCATTTGCGCTCCCTCCTTTAAGAAACCAAAATTTATAGCAGTATAGTAGGAATTCTCAAGGTCAAAGGGTTTGTAGTCTGCTTGCTGCAGTATAATCTGACATGATAAATCATGTACAAGCAGCCAGCAGTACTCCTATCATGAATTTGTAGAATGAGAACAAAAAATCATTTTTACAAAATATTCATTAAACTATATAGCAATTTTCATTTTTATGTGTTCTATTTTACTGCTTTGTTTTTCTTTCACAATAAACAATCTTAAAAAAAAAATCCTACTTTATCTCCCCTCCAACAAACATTATGTCACAAAAAAGACTGCCAATCGAATACTTTTAAGGGGGAGTAGGAAAAGGTTTTCTTTGGGACTAAACCAGTACCATATAAAAGGGAATTTTTCAAGAAGTAAGAAAGAAATAAAAAGTTACATACTCAGCCTTTGTTTGCTAAAAAAAATACAAGTTTGTAACGTTCCCAGGGACAAGGAGAGAGGATCAGAACTTTCATAGACACCTAAAGCTGCTGCTTGCACTACGCACATTTCATCTATGGAAAAAATAATTAGGAAATTGAGAAAAAAATACTCAATTTGTTAAGTGTTAAATCCTGTAAATATGCTAGGCTAGTTGAAAGTTATAAAGAACCACGATCTCCACAGAACCAATAATAGAATATGCGATCACCTCAAAGATACATTTTACCAAATAGAAAAGAACACCCTAAAGCAACAGATGCCTTGATCAAAACATTACACTTGTGAAAATCAGCACTACCTGACAAAAATGCCTTTCATTTCACCAGCAGTCGCTGAAAAGAGTTTGTTTTATAGATGCTTTGGCTGCCTAATTGACTTAAGCACTCCCTTTGTCTTATCTTTTAGGAACCTCTTATTCATAGCTTGAACCTTTCATTTGCTTGCCAGGGAAAAGTAAATTCCATTACATTGTCTTCCATTTTATGATATTTTTGTCATTTCTTTCATAATCTCCAGATTTACACTCTCCTACACTATTTCCAGTGTTAACTGGTGCCTGCAACTGGTAGTACTGAAGATCAGTAAATGTTTCATTCACTCAGGACAACTGAAGTCATTCATGTTGGCTATTTACTTAGAAAGAAAAAAAATTCCTATTCAAAGAATTCAAAAATTGGTGATCTAAATAACTATACAAAAAAAAAAAGAAATTGCCAAGTTTTTTTTCTAATATTCATTTCAGAAATAGTCTATTACACAAAAATCACTAGTTTGCTTACAATACAATAATGCAATTACAATTTTGCTTACAATTACAATAATATATACTGCCCCCCATCTAAGAATGCAATGTCATTTATATTTGGACTATTAGTGCATTAGAAAGGAAACAAAGACTTAGCTAAAAAAATCACCTTTTCCCTTATTTCAGGAATGCCACCAGTCAAGTCTTTATTAGACAACTGTATATTTTTTTACACCTTATTGCACATATATGATAACACAGAACACCTGGAGTACACGACCATTGGCCTTTCAAGCTGCAACATCAAATGCAGTGCTGCTCCCCTACTCTGGCAAGACACCAGTTTATGAATGGTAAAATGTCTTTCTAATTTTTACACAACAAACTGGATACTGGTTAAAGCACAAACCATTTCTACTCGTTTTATATGGTGAAACTTGAAAACATTACCCCAGTGAGGGATATATAAGTGAAAATCAGACAAAATTAGCTTTTTGCCTCGAAAGAAGCAACTATCTGCACCACTGGATGTTTGCTTTCATTTTTCTTTTCTATATAAAAAGGTGAGCTGGCATTATTTCCTTTTATTTTCTCAAGATTTAGAGTTAGCCAACCCACAAATACCAAACATTTAGATGGCACAGTCAGCTTGTAAAGTTACCAGCATTGATGATTAGCCTTTAACTTTTCATAAGAAATCCAGCACTTTAATTATAATTTAAAATTTATCATGTGAAAATTAAATGTACACCTCAAACCTGCTGCTATTCCTCATTCCACTTTTTCTCTAGATGAGATCATCATTGAAACTATGGAGTGCCGGTTCACCTGACCTACTGAACAGGTGTTTTCACTAAAAACAGTGTTCAAAAAAGGCACATTATTTTGAGTTACTAGAAACTGAAGTCAGCAGTAAATCAGTAAATGCAGGCTGAATTATTTCAGACTAGCTTTATTATTTATCTAAATAGGCATAACCCTGTTTTCAAAGCCTTAATAATTTTCAGGGAAATTAATCCTTGGGTTGAGTTTACAAATTTTCGGGGATGATACTTTCTTTTCCATTCTGACTGATCCTCACAGGTCTAAAGGTCCATGTGCCATGTGAAAACTCGATAGGGACCCTTAGAGCTTCCAACCATGAGACAGCTTAAAGACATTCCTAAAATCCATAGGGAGGTAGCGTGGGGTGCTATTTTCCAAGCTCGTAATTGTAGCATTTCTGTTCTCAAGGAAAGTATCTGTAGCAGCGGTGCTTATAAACCTCACAGAAGCCAGGACGGGTTGCTTTATTGTTCCCAGACACCTCATATTCAGTTGTAACAGAACAAAAATGTACATTCTTCTGAAATGAAGTCACTACTTCATACCACTGTTAAATGCTGCAGAATTAGTGCTGCAAGTTTCACGTGCTTGCATGCTTTGACCCTTGCAGTTAAAAAGTAATTATAGCTGATTAATGTAACTTCAGAAAACAGCCTTTTAAAAAATACAATTACTAACTTTTATGAATCAAAATACAGCATGAAAACAGACCTGGTTGTAGTGCCAAGCTCCTCTCCCCTAGATTAACAGAATAAATTTTAAAAACTAAAGGTGATTTCGTTTGCTATTTAAAAAACACCAAGATGATATCCTGAGCTATGTGACAGACCTCTTGGAAGGACCTGAATGAGTTTCCTATTCCCAATCCTCAAAATATAGCGAGTGATACTATCCTAACTCAGAAAGTTAATATATTTCAAAACAGTTAACATTTTCAAGCCAAGATGACTATAAATGAGTTTTTGAAATTTATGATGGCAATATCCTAATAGCAACAATAGTAATAATAAAGGATTTATACCTAGTATCTGGTAGTAGCATACCTAGTATCTATATCTAGTGCTTCCTTATTCTTGGAGCGGGCAGAAACTATTATTTTTTATGAGAATATACTAGAAAAGCATGCTTTTAATGATAGCAGCAGAGAAGAACTAGCACGATGAATGCACTGATCCAGGAGCACCAATTCTGCAAGTGTATCTGTGCTGCGAGCCTACAGAGTGACCAAATTTCTGTCCCTCCAGTGTGCTGCTCTGGTGGTGTTCAACTACCTTGCCAGTGATTTATAGCTAAACTCCTCTTTGCTATAAAATAAATCATGTAAAAAGAAATCCCATGAGACATCTCTATTCTAAATTCCAAAGAAAATTGTTTCTTAATACAGAGGTGTCCAAGTAAAAGCTCTGCGAACAGAAACAGAAAGGGAGTTGAAACTTGCACATGACCAGTGTTCAAAGCATCTGGGCTTGCATCTCTACACTTGAAGGCATCCAGGGGAAAATCTGGAAATAGGTTTCTTAATAGAAAAATACATTCCTGCAAGTTTTCAGTTTTTAGATGTTTTTGGTTAATTTTTAACCAAATTGATCTACAGCCACTAATTTTCAAACACAGCCATCTGCTCTACAGAGTGACCATAATGTTTGGAAATCATAACCCTGAATCGTAAGTATCAAGAATCATCATTCAAAACAACACAATTTCTAATGAAAAAAAACTTTTGTGGTTATTATTGTGAAATTTTGTAACTGAAAATTGTGCCTCTCACCTGGGAAGAGTTTTAATACAGCCGCATTTTAAACCTTAACACCTCCATAATAGCCTACAGAATGTGCCTAATAAAGGCTGATTTACCACCGTATTTGATTAAACTGTATTTCTATCTGCAGAAGGTAAATGGATTCTTAAATTACTAGGGATAATTATAGCCCACAAACCTTGTAAAGCCCTTGTATGAGATCCCATGCAATGAATAAGGTGGCAGCTCCACCCCATCTTACTGTCTGTGCAGTCTGAGTGCTATAATGAATGTTGCAACGTTACTGACAAATAGGAAATCAAATGCTATGAATCACTTCAATACTGCACGTATCGCTCCTCCAAAGGTGACAGAAGGAGCTTAGTAAGTGCTGCTGACTCTCTGCGCTAAGCAAACACTTCTCCCTACTAATACTGTACTTGTCTTTCCAAAAAAATCCCCAAAACAATCCCAAAACACATTTCTGGAGAGAGCCCTCAAATCTGAACCAAAGATCACGCCATCACAGTTACCACAATAAAAGAAACAAACAGTGTTAGATCAATGCTTCAGTCTTCTAAACTTGTTGCATTCCAGTATCTCCATGAGCTAGAGTCCTCACTCTTTATAAAAAAAGTTATATCTCCTTTGTTTATTAAAATGAAAAAAAAAGCCTGACTGTTGTTCATTTCTATTAGATTTTTTTTTTGCTTACACACTGTCTAAGTGTTAATAACAGAGCTATGTTACCATTCAGACCACACTGATCATTTCTAACTCTCTCTCATAGGCTGCATGGAAGTTCTGGTCTTAGAAATGATCCAAAAAGCAGACAACAGAAATTAGAAATTATTAATGGAAGAAGTCAAAACTAGTATTTATTTTTTATTTCGAAGAGTCATTAAGTGGATGATCAGCCCAAATGTTTCAGTAAAATGCAGCTGAGCTGAACTTTATGCAGGCAATTTTTTTGAAGTGAAACTGTCAAATAAGATTAAAGTTATTTTGTCCAGAAATCAAGGCCAGTTTTGCAGACAGAATCACAATGAACTATTAGATAATTTTTGAAATTACAGTTTCACTCAATCCTGATCTACCATACCAAAATTAGTGGGTTTTTTTTTTATTAATGATGTGCAAGAACTGATTTTCAGATAGGATCAGCTGGTATTTGGATATTACATTTTCCAACCAGGTTAAAATAAAGAAAGAAGGAAGTAATTTGAGTACTTGTGAATCCTACTCTGTATGCTGTAGTCAGTCTTCTAAAAGGACAAAGTGAGAAAAAAAGCATCTATAAAAATGTTTTCTCCTTTGATAATGGGTGAAAATTGTCCAGTTTCCAATTCTAATGTTGACTTTGCTGATAAGAAATCTGCTGCTAATTAAATCTTTGATGATAATTACTTTAACAGCAAAAAAAAGTGATTGTCTTTTAATTTAATGCCAAAATTTACCCTTTTTGCTGGTATTTTATTAAAAAAAAAAAAAAAAAACTGTTTCACTTGAAAAGTCTTTTGGCAGTTTTGAAGTCTACAAAAAATCCAGAGGAAAAAAAAAAGGATTTGCTTGACTTTAATACTCTAATATAAAAATGTTTATGCAAAGAGATCTTGAAAATAAATATCAGATTTTTTTTTAGAGCAGCTGTGTTAATGTACTATGAGAAATTCTGTGTGTTGCACGATTATATAAGTTCATAGGGGTTACAACTAAACCTAGTATGTGAGGCATTTTTATAATTTTCTACATTTTGATTTCATATTTCAGTTCTTAATCCTATCTGAAATACATGTATGTTATTTATTCATTATACCACTTGGCTTTTGCTGGCCATTCTTTTCTTACTCAATTACAAATACTGATATAATTTGGTTTCAAATAACTTCTGAAACATACATAGTATTACTCCTATTCCCAAAATATAAAAATTAAATGCAATGTACTGGTTTTAAGAGCCTAAATGAAGCATCTATGCTAGACACTCCTGTGTTCCTGGGGATGTTTGCGGTTATTCATTGATTGTAGAGGAGACCTATTGCAGTGAAGCACCTAAGTTAGACACCACACACACTTCAGCACATAAAGTCAATCCAGTCAGAGCAGCTTAAGGTTTATGCACAACTAGATCAGTGAGAAATACATCCATTAAAGCAGAAATGATTATGTGTCCAGTTCTAATTTATTGTCCACTTCTATATTTTCACACAACAGCTCTCGCAGAACTATTTCAGGCACATCTGATGGTGACCCACTGCCCCAAGGTAGCCCCCCACAGCAGGGGATTTGGCACTCAAGCACAGCATGGAAATAAAATAAAGACCATCTAAATGATTTGAGTCTGAACTATATTGCTTACATTAACACTGAATCATCCCAGGCCAATACATTTTGAATTATTTAGCTCTGCAGAAAACAGAGAAGAGAGAATCCAAGATGAACCCAAAGAGAACGTGGTGCACATTTGGAGATGGACAAAATATGTTCCATTTTGTGTAAAAATTTCCCACCAGTACATGTCTTTTCCAACCAAATCTGCCCAGGAACTTGTACTTCTATCTATATGTTTTATAAAAATAATATAATAAAACAAAAGAAGGTGTGTGAACATAAAAATGAATACAAGAACAACATAAGTTAAGAATATGTTGTAAAGTGCTACTTTGGATCTCACTCCTTCATGCCAGGGTTGTACAGTAACGGGATCCCTGCTTTCCACTGTTATTTCATACTGCTATCATTTGAGACTTAACTCAAGAATGACAGTGAAATTTTTAAAAATTCAAATGAAGCTTACCAGGAAATAACTGCCCTTACTTCTTGTGTGTTTTTTTTTTTTTTTTTTTCCTCTGTGCCAAGTATACTGGTGTTACAGTTGAGGAATCTCACAGCCATAACACAAATTACACAGAAAGAAAAAACAAACACTTTACTATGTTCTCTACGAATGAATGAAGTATGTTCTGATGGTGCTGAAGGATCTTACAGTTTGACGTACAACATACAACATTACTACAGCATACTGTGAATTTGCACCTATTATGGGAGTGATTTGCTATCAAAGGGAATTCAAAATGTTCAGATGTTAGTCAGAGAGCACCTAAGGCTGCTTGAGGATCCTCAACAGCGTCCTGAAAGTATGCATAATTTCCACATTTATTTCATTAATACCGAAAAAGATGCTGTTACATAATAATATTCATATAATACATTTTATGTAGTAAAAAAAAAAGAAAAGAAAAAAAAAAGAGGTAGTTCCTATGAAAACTACCTCATAATATGACTTTTTAGCTAACGCTCAGGCACATTAAAGGAGAAACACTTCTCATAAGTCACATATGCTGTATTGTAAACTTTCAATTTTTCTCTAACAGATGGGATGGCTGAATTACAACAGAATCATTTATGTGAGAGAGAAATACAATCTCTTCTTCAGTCCATATTTTATTTCTCATAGTAATTGATACTGGTTCTTTTGCCAACAAACAACTTTTTAGTCTACAGCATTTCCTCATGCTGTACTAGTAATATAACTACTCCTTGTGCTATGCCATATTCTTTCTATGCCCATAGGCAGAACATGCAGTAGAACATTCAACGCTTTCTGTTAAATGAAGGATCAATGAAATATATTGACCGTGCAACATAGCATGACATGCATTTCACTCAGCTCTGAGTGATCTAACAGATTTCACTGTCCTTAGGCCATGCTTGGGGAGTGACCCTGTCCACCTTGCCTACTTGAAGCTTTCTTACTCCCATCTCTTTATATTTTCTCAGAAACTGGATGAGTACGTCCAAACACAGCATGTCACTCTGCCATCTTTTTTAGAATGGACAAAACCAGTCATCTCTTGCACCTGAACATGAAATGACTTTGTATCTGAGGTCTCCTGTATTATTCACAACATGTACAAGTTGATACTAGAACATCAGCTTTAGCTAATACTGAAACATTTGTACGTTACAAGAGTTACATCCATACTTAAAATTTTTTCCATGCAAATAAAGGTGTTAAAGGTGTTTAAACAACTCCAAATATAATGTAGTATATAAACATATAATTTTATCATTTTGCTATTTTCTGAACGTCTTTCCACAGTAATTTCCCTCCCCTCCCTAAAAATGCAATGGATATTTTTACTTTGCACTAAACTGTCTCACAATTAAACTGCTGCTAGTGATGGCCTGATGCATTTCTTTCAAGTATCAAATTCCTGACTTAAAAACAGAAAATAATAATAACAAAACAATAATAAAAAGCTGTTTTCAAGACCAGGAGCTAGAGGAAAAAGTTTGATATAGAAAATAAGAGCCATTACACTTCTTGAACTGATAT
This sequence comes from Nothocercus julius, assembly GCA_013398735.1. Taxonomy (NCBI): domain Eukaryota; kingdom Metazoa; phylum Chordata; class Aves; order Tinamiformes; family Tinamidae; genus Nothocercus; species Nothocercus julius. The sequence goes on along the minus strand of VZSV01000206.1, from coordinate 76,862 downwards.
GGTAACTTCTGGTTAAAATATAGTTTCCAGCATTTATTCAAGCCAAGACAGTAAGGGACATAAGGTTGTCATTTACTGATTCCAACACAGAGTACGGAGTATTAACAGGAAAAAAAAATTGCATATAATGAAAAAGGCCCAAAGATGTAATGGACTTCCAAACGATGCTAAGAATGTGGTGGTGGTTAAACTTGTACTAAATGCTCTGTTGGACAGTTTTGGGAAGCTGTCTTGCTGTTCTGTATGCAGTCAGAAAAAAATAGTTCCAGTGCAACAGACTATCTGTGAGTTTCTTAATCTGAAATTTAAACTAACAGACTTGCTGGATTGTAGTAAATCACTGTCAAACACTGAGAGACACATTGATGGTTATAACTCTTTCTGTTGTTGACACATCAATCTGTCTGTCATCCAGTTCAAAAAAGAATCCATTACATTAGTATGTTTCCACAAGCAAATTGAGAAATTCTGATTTTAATCTAATCAAGATGGTTATTTTTTAAATATGAGCTTTATCTTGTTTAAATTTCTTTTATAAGAAATTACATTTTAGTTTAAAAAATGACAGAACTGTAAAGAACTAAATATTAGTGAAGCTAAATTAGATTTTTTTTAGTAAGATTGCTCTGAAGACGGGAATATTATATAAATTAAAAGTGAAGCTGCCTCAAATATTCCTCCTCAAAACTAGAATTTTCTCATTCCTGAGAACCAGATGTGTCAAATATTTCAGGTATATTAAAAATTCATCAGTCTTTCCTTATTCATTAAAAAGAATTACCTGATATATGTTTTTTCAATCAGATACATATTAGTGCTCTATCAAATAAGTAACAATTATAAAAGGCATAACTCTATTGAATCAGTGGAGCAGCCCCTGTAGGTCTAGACAGAAATGAAAGTTGTGGAAGGCTGAGACAAGTTCCTTGAACAATTTTTTAACCCAAATAACTGTATGTTTTGCACAGAAGCTTTTCTTTTTTCGGGTTTGCATGCGTATTCTCAGATTAATGTGATTCAGACAACCATCAGAACATGTGATGAATTTGAACTAAATCTGTGAGACAGCTGATTCTCCTAGGTTTCCAAGGAGAGCAAATTCGGAATTTCTTTAGCATCATTTAATTTACGTCCACTTGCATTTACATCTTTAATCAAATTGTTTACATGACATTAGATAAATAATGTTTTAATATTTTTTTTCCTTAAAAATAGTATCTGTTGTTTTGCTAGCATTGCTCCTCTTCTTCACTAGCCTTCAACTCAAGAATCAACTAAAAGTACCATGACCGTTTTCAAATACTTCAGCAGCAGAGGTTCTCCTTGACTAGGGTAGTGAGAGTTACTTTTCAGGTGCCTTTATTCCTCAATGTCAGTAATGTCTGACTACTACTGAACACTTCAGCTATCTGGAGCTCCAAGTTAAAAAAGCTCAGTCAAATCACATCATTGTGCTGACTAGTTGTGAGCAAAACTTACTCCTTGTAACCCCAGAATGCTGTCATCTGGAGCTGGCAGCTATTTGACTTTTCTATGCTTTCCTCATATGATTTCTCAAGACTCACTCATCCTTAAATATCTTGCAGAATTTGGGCTTTTGCATCTTAAGAGTAATGGGTTTCATGGTATTTCTCATTTGAAGCAGCAGCTTCCTCTGGTATAAGAATAGGCTTTGCAAAACAAAATCAAATACAAAAACATATGAAGTGAGGTTCTCTGAAATTCTGCCATTTTGAAATGGTCTCTATGTTTTTCAGCCCCAAACTATTCTCTGAAGATCATGTTAGTACTCAGCGAGGTGCAACTCATTTCCTTTCTGGCAGAGAAATACAAATTACTCTTCCTTGATTCAGTCCATATGGCTAAAACTTAAGAACTATCTTAATGAGACTAATATAATTGTTTTCAGCTCTTTCAATACTTTTATTAATGGCACAAGAAAAAAATGTGGATATTTACAAACTACAAAGTATAGCCTGGGCTAGAGGAACAATACAGTAATGATTATTTTCAACAAATTGGATTGCACCACTATATCTTTACCATTACTATGTACATACTTTTAAGTGTCTCAAGGAAAGATAGCATTAAATGAAGCCATAAAGCCAGATATGTAAAACCAAGTATTTCATTTCTTTCATGTTATTATTCCCTAGGCAGTATCTCTGAAACATTAGAAAGGTTATCTATTTTTAAAAAGTAGACATAGTGTTCCTCAGTCCATATACAGGTCATTATGAAAAAGAATGCATAAAGGTATCAACTTTCATTGTTGTTAGTATTTTTTAAAATCAATATTGTGTTGGTCCCTATGTTAGCATTTTTATTTGCTCATGGATGATAGTGAAAGTATAAAACATTCCATGGATGCATTACTAATGGACAACATTACTATTAGGCTTGTCTACATATATATCATAATAGTCAAGGAAAATATGATAGTTACATATGAATATTGACAAATGGAATAGGGTTAACTTTTGAAACTCAAGCAGAACAATGAATTTACATTTGTTTATAGCCTGCAGTATAGTTTTAACTCCTTTTAGCTCAAAACAGACTTTCAGCTTTACATAATCTCAGATTTCACCATGTCATTTATTTTTGGGGGGCTATGTGTGTTGCCAAGAATATTTTTGGTTACTTCTCAGTACTGATTGCCTAACCTGAATATTTGAGACTTCATCGTTTCATCGTAGGCATTCAAGAGAGACAAGGTTTGTTTTCTCCTCTTTCAACCTAAAGGTGAACTGCCACTGGAATGCAGATTCCTCTTCCATCATCATTACTCAAAAAAAACCCCAAAAAACCCAAAAACTTAACAACACTATATCATGCAAAATAAAAAAAGAAAAAGAAAAAAAAGAGACACTCTCACAGATCATAAAGTTCATTACTAGATAGCTTATATAAAACTGAATAACTGAAATCTAACTGTGTTTAGCCTGAAAAAGCATTGCTACATCAACCAGAATAGCTCAGATGGCATTTTGCTGTTATTGTTTGTTTTTCAAATTCAGACTGTTCTTCATGAAAGCAGAGGTCCTGTTCCCTTATTCCTCAGAGGTAGGCACAAATGTAATAAACAGTGAGAAAGAAATTTAGGCTGTGTTTTCCCTGGGACACATTGCAGATGAGTGAAGCAATCCTAGAATGAATGCTGGGACAACTGATATGGTCACACAGAGAAGCACAGCGCCACACAGAGATGCTACCTCAACTCTCCAAAGGATTTGGCTTCTACACATTGTGACTAAAAGCAATTTTCAAGCCTGCAGTTTGTCTGTAATCACTTACTTTGGATGCAAAACTTATACAGGACAGAAAGTCTTGGAAACTGAATGATTCCAAGTGTAACTACATAAAAGTACAGCGAGGGATGGAAACACAAGAAACATCAAGGCAATATTAACTAGCATGACAGACAACATGGCACAGCAGCAGCAGTTTTACCAAGAAACTCTGAGGATTTAATTCTGCTTATCCAAGGGAATACATATCCATATCTACATACCCAAGGGGATGCTCGGCCTCCCAGTCTGCCTTAGCTGTGCAGAATGCCGCAAGAAAATGAGGAGGACTGTTGTTCTGAAGAAAGCTACTATTTCAATCACTTTTTTTTTTTTTTCAATACGATTTTTAATTAATTCTATTGATTTTAATGAACTGGTTGGGTCAGTATTTGCTCTCAAATCCAAATGCACGTGGGACTGAGCAGGCCATAGGAGGCAGATTGAACTTTAGATAAAGATAGCCTTAAGGAAGGGGAATGATTTTATGACCTCCTTTCATCAGTCTACTTCTTCTTTTATCAAAAAAAAACAGGCGATTGGAAAAATACTGCCTTTCTAATTACCAGACTCCACTGAGGCTAGTCAATGTGCAAAGTTAATCCCTTCTTTGCTAAAATTTTGGATGGCAAAATTGCATCCCTGCATCATGCTTGTGACACCAAAGGCACGCCTGAATCTCACTTACGTTACGCTGCCAGGAAACTGGCTGAGGTACCTGCCTGTTGTTACAACCAGAGTATATTGCTTTTATCTCCTAATGTTGCTGGGTAGGTGACAGGACCCGCATGTTCCACATTCTCCACTTGGTATATATTTTAAAATAGCCAGTGTGTGAATCTATTTATCTACTCCTACTACAAAAGTCATTAAAGTTTGTGAATAATGCCTTGATATTCTAGCTCTTCATCATCTGAGTCTCATTAAGTACAGAATTAGATCACATGTTTAAAGAAACTGCTAAATCCATTAAGAAATCTGCATTCTCTTCAGCATATTCTACAGTACTTTATATTCTTCACTTGGAGAAACCTCACAGCTGGGGGATTTCCAACGAATTTTTGCATAATCAAGAAGGGTGGATATTCTTTTCATAAACATCCTGTCTCATGTGTAACCTAACCCAAGTGAACCTAAAAATACACTGGAAGTCACTCATCATTTGCTTTGCTCTTCTATCATCAATTAAAAAGCAGAGCCCCTAATGTGTTGGATATCATTTATCCATAACAATTACTTTGATAGATGGTAGGTTAAAAAGAAATGTATAAAGCCCTATTTTGGGCTCTGTCGATAAACTGCAAGCTATAGTATAAGGAAACACTATTTCATTTAATTTTCTTAAAATGCCAACTTTCAATGTTTATGTCTGTTTGAAATTTTGACCAGTTTTTAAAAATTTTGTAGTTAACATAAAGATGTGAAAAACAATCAACATCTGTTTTGCTTGGATAAACTGTATGAAAACAGTGGAGTGAGCTCATCTGCCACATAGTTACAGAAATTTACAGGCATGCTAGCAAAACTAAAATGCTTAACAGGTTTTGAAGGAAGTAGATATATAAGACTCCATACAGTCTAATGAGAACTTCTGCAGATCTAAACCTGAAGAAGTTATTTCCTAACAACTATTTAGGAATTTAAAATTCCCTATAGGTTTAATGAGATCTGAAAAGAAACACAAAACCATCAAATTAGTATTCAGATATGCTAAGACTTTAACTCACATTAAATCAAAGGCAGATAGTATAGCTTTGGAATATCTGACATAAGCTTTTTTCATTCAAAACGTATCAGTAACAAATATTTTTATTAATAGAAATCTCTTTATGGGGATTCCTACTAAGTAAAAATTAGGTAATAGTTTAATATGAATTTCACTGGAAAAAGTAATCACAAGCACACATGCATTTTATTAGATTTTTTTGTAAAAAAAAATACTATATATTTCCTATACTATGATAGGCAACACATGGAAATATCTCTGCAATTCCCAGTAATTTTTCAACTCATAGAAGCAAACACCAGTCCATACACAAATTAATGTTATGCACTAATTGTGTTGATTTCAGGTTTCAATTTAAACAAATAATTTCTTCCTATATAGTGAAACAAACAAAAATGTTACTTGTTACTTTTGTTACAAACAAAAATGTTACAGTACTGCAGCTATGATTTAGCATTCAAAAAAGCACGTTTACAAACCAACTCATTCTGCTGCATTTTTTAACTTTTGTAAACAGATTGCAGAGAAGGAGCCAATGCAGATCTGGACATCTTGTATGTCATCAGGCACAGCTTTTGAGTTTTTTATTGCATAAGGGATGGATTTCTGACAACACGTTTTTAAAATTGCTCCTTATCCAAAAAACGACAGGCAAGAAAATTACTCATGAAGAATAATATTTGTTCGGTAAGTGTAGTCCCCCCACGTTCTTCACAATGGCTGTGTAAGTTGGCTGTGCACGTGGAGCACCATACGGATTGCAGGGGATGAGATCTCTCCAAAATCTGAAGCTGCCGTTTGTGGCTTCCGCTTCAGACTTGGGTGTGTGAGGGAGCAGGGACATCGGAAACTCTGAAACTACTGAATCTGTTCACGCAAGAATAAGGCAGCTCTTTCAGACGCCTATCACTGGACAACAATCTCTTATAAAGAAATCTAAGAAATTTCACTGCTTTTTAATAATTTCAATAACTACACAGCTTATGATAGTAGGATTGACTTTCACAAGAGTTATTAATTTCTTCAACATTAACAATATTATATAAAATAATCATGAAATGAAAGGGAGTTTTTTAAAATATCAGCACTAGCTAAGGGACTGGAAACATATTAGGCATAACTGGACAACATCCATCAAGGCGAAGAACGAACAGAGAAGTACATCAAGGTTTGCCGTTATGGCATATGGAATACATTACATTTATAAATGACCTGAAGGGATGAGTGAGGTAGTAACACTTGTACCACAAAACTATTTAAGCTAATATATCACACAAAAAAGGAGATCCCACTCCAACTTTACAGAATTCTAAATTAATGCCATCAGCTCTGTCAAGGGACTCAAACTTCCCCTTAGGCAAATCCAAACCAGCACTGATCATGCACAGGTGTAATCTAGAAATAAAGATGATTACAAGATGATGTGGTAGTAAGATGAAATTATCATGTCGAAAATTTTATTACGCTATTTCAGAAAAAAGTTCTGCCTTTATCTGCAGTAATGGTCTCAAATGATTAATCATGTCAAAACTACATTTGGAGAAAGCAGATGGAAAGATAAGGTTTTAAAAAAATCTTATTTGGTAAGAATTTCAAAAGACGAGAAGGTTACTTCATAAATGTATGAACAAGAACACATCATACAGAACTCATACTTGTTAATGGTAAATGAAGAATATGCAGAGTTCCTTCTCACATATTCAGAAGCAGAACTGAGGAATATCCATATATCAGTTCATTCTTCTCCACTAAACTTATCGTCAACATCATCCGCTCTAAGTACTCATCGTAGCTCTGTTTAAGTTTCTCTTAATAGCTCTATTTTCTACATCCAGATCAATTCCTAAATGTAAATCCTTTCTCAACTCTCTTATGCTTAGTAGCATGCTATTCAAACCATTCAGCACTTTAAATTCTCTTTAAAAAAAGACAATTTTTGAAACATTAACTAGTCACAGTCCAGAGAGAGCACCCATTTCTTCACATATTCTCCTCTCCTACTTACTGGTCATGAACTCTTCAGAGAACACATCACTAACTTCTAATATGTTAATCCGCAACCCACTGCTTCCTTCGTGATGTCAAATTTCCTCTGACATTTTCCTTCTTTCTAAAAACAATACTCTCGTATTCTTGTAGAATAAGGTAACTCCTTCTTTTAAATACAGCTATTCCTCCTGTGATTAACACTAAAATTACCATTTCTCAACTACTTTCTCCATTCATAAACTTGCTACCATTCTCCAGCATGTTTGAGTATGCTCTAGACAACAGTGCTCTCATTTCATCTCATCCATTTGTCCTGCAGCCTTTAAATTGCCTTTAATCTAACAAATTAATCTACAGCCTATGGCCAGTGACCTAATCCTGACCAAACAAAAGGTCCTTTCTTTTTTGATCTTTTGTAAAATTTCTGGTTCTCTTTCGTTATCTCTTCCTTTCATATTCACTTGCACTATGCTTACATATTTTTTTAATTATTTGACATAGTTTCATTTTGACTAGAAATACTGAGTCAAATCTTCTTTCTTACTAACTGTATTTATTTTTTATTATCTGTAATTTTTGGTAGATCATATTCATTTTTTAACCGGCAATCATCTAAATGGAAGTTGAGATTGTTATTTTTTTCACTGTATGAGTCAATTGATGCAATGTATCTGTTACATCTATGCTAAACATAAGAATGAGCTGAACATAACAACTTCTCACTTTCCATCAAATGCTACTTAGCCGTAGTTCATAATATTAGCTGAGAAGATCAAGCTTACAAAATCTCAAATTTTCCATTCCAGAAGGAATAGTGGAAAATAGTACACAACAAAATAATAAAGTGAGCCTGGTTTTGCTTAAAACAAACCTAACACTGTGTCAATGTCCTCTTCTGATGATTGATGGAGTAATATGGAAGTACAGCAGAATAACAGTTCTGCTGTCATTTAGAAAAGCAAACATATTGAATTCAACCAAAGAAACAACTGTACAGATAAAAAAAATATACTGACAAGGCAAGAACATAATATAGTTCAGAGAAGTATGGAGACATACAGAGATAACAGCAGCATTCTGTTAGCTGCCCAACTAATCAGGCACAAAGTGCTGACAGCCCCCAGGAACGCACTGAAATAATGCAGAAGTCAAACCTGAAAATCCCATAGGTCTTTTTAGGTCCCTCCCTTTATAATTATCTTCATGCTAAAGATGCATAAGCTCCCACAAAGGAGGGACACCTCTCAGGTCATGGCTTTTAACAATTTTTAACAGAGAAGTCTTCAGGAACAGCTTAGAAAAGCAGTGTGGGTGTGACCACAAGGAACCAATATGAAAAACAGTAGTTTCAAACACTTCTAAAGAAATAAAAATAACTTCTAAATCTGACAACACAAATCTATTACACAAAATCTCACTGAATTTTCAATTTCTATTGAATCTACCTTCTACTTTTTTGTATTTTATTTGAATGCATAATTTTAATTCAGAATTCAAAAGGCTCTGTGATGGATGCACAACTTTCTCAAAGCTGCCATTAGGGACACCTGTGTTAGCCGCGGCCTGGTCAGGTATGAGTAAACACAGACAATGGTTGTGGCTAGAGATGGCAATGGTTGATTTTGTGCTCTTGTGGACTCTCCGATTCTTGGAAACCATCTGTATAATTTAATACAGCTTTCCATAATTTTGTATGTTGTCACATTGTTATTCTACTCTTGTTAGGTCAGGAGTGTTTCAGCTCCCTCCTGATTAACTTGACGGTAAACGTTTGCCCAAGTTCCCGAATGGGTGTGCAATGCTGCAGGACCAGGAATCTTCCAATAGTCCGGCAACGTTTTTGTTTTGTGACTGGGAGGAAGGCTTTTTTAGCCTAGAGGGAACAGGACATGTAAAGAATTGCAAACTCAGAGAAGTCTCTAGAAGAGAAAGGGATCAGTCTACTAATTCGATTTCATTTGAATGATAGTATGAGTCAGGAGAGAGTTATGAAGCAAGGCAGGTAAATGGGAAAAGATTCTATTCTGAACAGAGACAAAGAAGATATCAACTATGAGAAACTGGCAGTGTAAGGAATCTTATACTGAGGACCTAGGTTGTTAGACTCCCAAGTTAGCTTAAAGGTCACCTCTGAAAGATAGCATTTCAAAGGGCAAATATTATAAGGTTGCCCTCTCTGCTCTCACAGCTGAATTAAGCCTCCAAGAGCTTGACGTTGAAGGATAGCACTCTAGAGTTTTGCATGAACTGGCCTCTCCTCTTGCATCATTTTTTTTTATTATTAGGAGATAATGCTTCACATATTTGCTTTGAGATCAGCAATGTAAAGAGCAAGATTATATATGATGATAAAGAACATGAGGATTTATCACAATGGCTCTCTGTTATAGAATACTGGATCAAGAAAATGAGTTGATGAGAGTTTTTGGGAATACACTGCAATCATCACCAAATAATGGGAATTTGCCACAAAAAGAGAGATTTTAGGTACTCAGATGTGTGGTAAAAGGAATAAGACACAAACTGTTGGGCAAAATCTTAGAATGCAACAGGAACAGATTTTTGCCACTGTAGGAAAAGACATCTATAAAGAGAAATATTTTTATAGTTTGTACAGAGAAACTTGCTGAGAAAAATCTCAGGCAAGCTGAATGAGACAAGCACATTCAGCCCCTTAAAAAAGAAAGGAAGGGAAAAAAAATAAAACCAGTGGATTTTAAGCAGCCAGATTAAGTATGAAGTAACTGAAATATGAGTTCCTCATTGACCTCACATATAAGAGAGAAACACAGACAGTGGAAATTAAGTCAAATGGCTAAGGGAAGGTACAAAAGCCTAACATAGCGCATTAAGGTCAGAAAGATGCATTTAAATTGAGATGCAACTAGCAAGAAACAGTAAAGTCATTAAAGCAAAAAACAAGAAGCCATTCTGTATGCCTATTAGCAGTAAGAGAAAAACGTGATTTAACAGCTCACTATTCAGTGGCACTATCAACCCAATGAGATGGCTGAGGGTTTCAAAATACGCGTGCATCAGCCTTGACACTATCACCAATTATGTAGGTCTCAGGACAATTAACAGTACATTAGAGACCTGAAAAAGACAGGTAAAGTACCGAAAACCTGATAATCAACATATATTTTTATTGGTAATAAAATGGAAAAATGGAGCTGGCAATTATAGTCAGGTTAATTCTGTAGCAGAAGATTAGGACATTACCTAGAAAACATGCGAAGAAATTAAGCAAACAGTCAACCATAATGACTTTGTCAAAAACTGAAGTGTAGCAAACCCAGCTTTTATGAAGCATTTTCTCTATTGCATGCTTACTCCGTATGTGTTAAAAGTGAGAAAAAGTAAAATTCTTGGAAAGTTCTTTGACTTGAATAAACTTGCAATCAATTCTAATTTTTTTAAAAAAAGGATCCTCAAAAGATTAAATAGTACCTTAGGAAATGGAGGTGCTTTAGCTAAAAAGCAGGAGTATGTCTACAGAGCAACAGAGAGACAGAGGGGCAGGAATCTCCAGTCAAGCTAATCCTCATGGGAAAACAATAGTACTATGCAGAGATGTTTAATTTGTGTCCTGAAGTCACAGCATCTTACTTTTTAAATATCTCATCTACCATAGCATAAATAAAACTTCTCCTTTAGAATTCAAGACCAAATATTTCTAAATGTTCACTTTTAGATGACAAATCTAGGAATTTCTAGGATTCTAAGAATTTTCAGGTTCATTTCTACCCTGAAAAGTGAGGAAAAAAAAAAAAAAGACATCGCCTCATAGGGACACTTTGTCCTATGCCAAATTGCAAAGTATCCCTTCCACATTGACAATAATTTCAGGATATTTCTAATTTGATTTTTACTACAGTTGTAAAAATAAACAAATAAATAAAACAAAGGCCGTTGCCTTTGTCAGTGTCAGAACAATATTGTTTTCTGGTAAGTAAATACATGCAGTGAGTAGCTTTACTAAGCAATCGGGAGACCACGACCCAACTAAAAATCCTATCCCACTTGAGATTTCATGTGAATCTCCTGATCATTGGTACTTGTGTTTCTATCACTCTCAGCAGGAATTCATTCTGCATCTTTGAAATTTCTCCTTTTTTTCTAATGAAAAATTACTTTTGTTAAACAGTTCCTGTCTTGCACTAATCATCTGGTTTCACGTTCATCATCCTTCTCTCATACCTAGAAATCTGTTTAGGCTGCAGAGACAGCCTAGGAGACTTCTGCTTCTCTTTTGAAATACCCAGCACTCAGCAGTACAAGCTGAAAGAAACTAAATTTCCTCCAATATCATTTCGCTTTGATACAAGGTACCCTACCATAGCACTTAATTGAAAACCAGTGTTTCATTCAAGACCAATTCTTCCAAAAAAGATAAGCAATACACAAGATGTCTATCCCCTTCTGTATTTTATCACAAGTTCAGTCCTTGCTGAATTGGAAGAAAAAATAAAAAAGAACACTACTGATACCTGTATATTTGCCCCTGTATTTTCAGATATAAATAACTTTGCTTTTAACCCTCAGAGTTTCTGACCTAGCCACTTTTGTGAAATAAGAGCATAAGCTAGTAGAATTTTCTTTAAAATGAAATGTTTACTCTATAAACCTATAACTGCTATATTGCATTATATTTTTATGTTTATTGTTGTGAAATGATGTTATTTGTAAGTATAATTTTGTAATAAAAGGCAAACAAAGATTGATGTTAAAAGAGAATGAAATTTCAGAATGTACTATAAAATTAATCTAATACTGGAAAAATCATAAAAAAGTGCAATTACTCTATTTACAGGTAGAAAAGGAAAAACAATTGCATACATAAAAATAAGAATAAAAGCTTTATTGTTATAGTAGGAAGCTGATGAATATCAACATGATTAAAAGAGTTGATCTTAATTAATCAGTTTTGACTACAACATAGACTTGATTTTAATGCTATAAAAAAAACCTTTCTTTACTAAGTGCTTTTGCATATGAATATTGTAACTATTGCACAAGTCACCTGAGCCTTTTCACCTGAACCACAACAGTCGATCTCATCTCCTCTGTGTTTTACAAATGTGTCACTCAGCCATAGCATGTTCTGTGATGCCATTTTAAAACTAGCAGTTGGTGGCACAGACCCAAACAATGGAACAAAGTAGGTTATCTAGTAAAAAAAATAATTCTTTTTCCTAAAGGAAATACAAAAGTATTTTTCCTAAAGGTTGTATATATATATTCTAGAAAGAGGTATCTGTATATATTGATAAATATCTGTATATAATATGCAGGAATATTTTCTATATTACGTCAATATATAGATACAGAAGAAAAGAGATTTCATAAGAAACTCATAAATCATGTATTTTCAGAGTAAGTAAGGTGGAAAGTAAAGAAAGTGAAGCCTGTCAAAAGTTGACTTCTGGGCCACTCCCCCGTTCTACTAGGGCATGAAATCAAGATAAAAAATAAAATATAGGTAGGTCCTGAAGGTCACCGATGATGCCTACACATAATGTAAGAAGGGAAAAAGCTCTCTGCAGGACTTCTCAAGGCTGTGTGCCCACATCTGCAATTCCCACCATCTGGGAATGAGGTCAACAACAACCAAGCAGCTGTCCCTATAGCCAAGGAATTTACTTATTAGGGAAGACCACAGGTCATCCAACAAGGTCAGAGGCTTTTGGAATGTAACATGCAAAAAGATTGGAAGGAACCTTATTAAGCCAATGCAAAATGGAAAAACGCTGTAGAGAAAGACCTAGTTCTTGTACTACTGCAATTAAAAGCCTTGACATATCTGTGAAAGAAGGGAATGGAAACTCTTTATTATACTGTAAGCAAAGCAAATGGCAGATTGATATCCCTTGGCACACGAATATGCTACTAAATATTTGAAGACAAGCTGTGACTTCAAATATCACATCCAACCGCAACTTTATTTTATTTTTTTCAGGAAAAGCAACTCATGCTGAGGAAGATATGGCTTATTTGAAACTTATTTACTGTCATAACAGATGGTGAAGACTAAAGAGAATATAAATGAAAAATATAGGGGCCCAATAAATGTCAAGACTCCCAACTTGGTTTGTAAAATTAAAAGAAAAAAGAAGCTAAATCTATGCAAGATACAGAAACTTAATGGAATAGATTAGCTTTTTAACATCTTGGAAATTACCATTTTTTTGCCCAAGCAATGCAAGATTAAAAGTTGCCTTGATACTAAAATCCTGACCATTCTGAAAAGCTACACAGTATTATCTAAATAGGCTTTACATTATCCAAAGCTTTTTCCCTAAGCGTTTATCCCCAAACCTTTTTTTTTTTTTTTTTTTTTTTAATCATTTACATCCAGAATGGGAGAGATGGGTTCTTGTGAGCCTGTGGGCAGGGCGGGAAGGGTTGCTGGAGGCTGCGATGCAGAGCCCAGAGGCAGCCTTCTCGAGTTGCAATCAGAGCTAAAAATTCAGGGCCTGCTCTTGATAAAGAATTTTCAAGTTCAGGGCTTTCAATACAAACAAAATAAAATTTTAAAACAGTACATTATTATGCAAAACAGAACTATTCTTCCTTATGCTCAGCCCCCCATTCTAAAACTCCACAAAATCTGAGAATTGAGGATTCTTAGGAGTCTCCAAAAGGCATCACCATCTTACAAAATTAGGTCCCAAATCCTTTGCATGGAGCAAGGTGCATCTTTCCTGGTTATGCAGGTGAAACAGAAGCCACCAAAGAGCAAATCACATCTGGCCAGTTCTAAAGGGAGCATTGTCCCTGCAACCGCTGTGACTTGGCACTGCTGCTGACGCAAACGGCGAGCGATAATTAAAGCAGAAAGAAAACAAAGTGAGCAAAGCACTCACAGAAAATCTCAAATAATTATCAATTTAAACTTCCGTAATAACTCTGAGGCTGAACAGTTTGCCTTGCTTGAAAGTGCAGCTTTCACAATTATATGCTACAAAGTGTTAATGCCGCAATTCATGTAAGAGTATAAAGCCAAGAGCAAAACGCCTAGACCTTAGTCTATTTTTAGCGGCTCTGTTGCTGTTTTGTATCACTTAGATGACTGGAAAATGCACCATTTTAATGAAGGAGCTTATTCACTAAAATATTTCACAGCTAATTTTATTTTAAATTTAGTAACAGATTTCAGAACATGGTCATAAATGGATTATTAGAGGCCCGACAAAGACACAAACAAGTAAAAGTGTGAGTATGCTTCATTTTTATATAGTTTTTCTTAATGAAAAACATGGAATCATACACAAAGTATTTTAGTTTTTCATGCTGCTGCCTTTTATGTTTTCTGTGCATTGTATCTGAATGCTGTCCTCTTGATTATATTCTCTGAAATATGTGTTTGAAGTAAGATACTTTATTTTAATAAGTGGAACAAAGCTTTGAATAGCTTGGTTCAAAAAACAGTTTTAAATGAAAGGAGCTGTTGCTAAGCACAGGGATCTCTGCCAAATACTTTTTAAATGGTTTATTGTGCCCTAGCAATCCTGAGATTAAAAACATCTCTTGAATTACAATGACACATCAAAAAATAAAATTAATGTGGGGGTTTTCATTACAAGAATTGAGCCTCTGTGTGTTATTCTTTCCATTAGATAAGAAAGAAACATACTGTGGTACATTGTTTTTGCTGTCAGAGAGAGCTTTTAGGCAAATATACAATATCACACTATATCCCTCACGGATTCAGTCATGCACTGTACAAGTTCTTCTATTAATTTACCTTAATGCTGTGAATTTAAGGGATAGACTGTATATTTTCACATATTTTTATGTACTGGATATGAGTTATTTTTAGATCTTCTGTAAGTCTTCATCAAAATCAGATCATATGACTACAATATGAATAACTATATTGCCTCACTCTGTAATAAACAGATTAATTTTCCAGTTCTTGCAATAGTTACAAAATTGTTTTGCTAAGGTCTTATAATGCAGCTTTGCAGATCATGTAGATTTCACAGCGTCAGTGAGAAACTTGAACACAGAGGGCCAGACATTTTGAAGTGAAACAAAATCAATTGCATTTCTTTATAGAGTTGTCTAAACCAGTACTCAAACAATGTTGGCCTCAACACAAATTATTATTTAGAATAAAGAAAAAGGAACTAGTAAAGACAAGAGAGAAAATAGCTACTAATTGATTTTAAACCAAACTGGAGCTCCATATCCTGAATTCTATTTCAGCTTGTATCTGCAGGACCTCCAAATATATAGTAAACCAAATACATTGCTCCCAAAAATCTCCAGCTGGATATTAAAGCAGAAGCATGCAGATTAATAGAGCTTTTTTTTTTTTTTTTTTAAATATTATATTAACTTCAACATTTTGCCCAACATTCCAGAAGATAGCTCCAAAAGATACCACAGGTAGCACACCTGGTAACACCTGTACATTGGTACTTTGTGATTCTTGCTCACAGGCTTTTATCTGTCAAAACATACCTGCTATTATTTCACAAAGACAAATCACATCATTCAAGAAATACAAGTTATTACAAATGAAAGAAAAAAAAAAGGAAAAAAATTGTACATAAATTCAGCAAAATCAAAATTAGGTAAATTGGCAGATAATAACGATGAGGACCAGCAGCCCAAATTACATTTGTCATGTTACCCACATAAATAACACTTCGAGCTACCTGTCTAATACAGGCAAAGAAATCTAAAGCCAAAGCATCATGGTGAATGCCTGCCACTTTCGTATGTTATATATTAAAAGATATCTATTAAGATTTTTATTAACCTCCAAAACATCTCTCTCAAAGAATTTCCACATTTCAGTAATTGTCTCCCAACACGACTCTGCTTTTAATGCAACTTGGACATGTAAGTTAACAACTTTTTCCCAATCCTAGAAAGAAAATACATGAGAAAAAAGAAGAAATAAACCAAAAGGAAAACCAAGGTCACTTTCCCATTGGCTCTAGTGTATTTGCATCTTCAAGCAAGTAAAAACACTTGGAATTTCACCAGGGGCCTAGGACATTCAGAAGGGAGTTCCCCCATTGTAAGGGGACTTTCTGCTGGCACAATGGTGACATGGCTGGAAAAACAATTTTGAGGGAGCGGGATAGGACTGTGGGGCCCAGAAGCAGATGACATACAAGATCTACTACACCATCCTTCACTGCTGTAATGCACAGTGACTTTCAGCTGCTAAGCCTTTTTAAGACAGAGCAAAGTGACTTTGGAGCAAGAAGTCAACAAACAGTAGTGTGATCCACTTGCCAAGCACTCCCCAGTGCTCAGCTGGATTCCAGCCTTCCAGTAAAATGAGGCATGAGAATAGCTGGGAAAGGGGACTGGAGAAAAGACAAGGCCTGGGATATAACCAGCACATAACGGGCACATAGCACAGCCCCAAAACCAACAGAGGTGGGGAAAAAAGGTGAATGTGAGTTCATCTGTATGCATAATTAAACCTAAAAATTTGCAGTTGGAGATCATGACTTAAAACAAGAATAGGATCACTTTGCCATGTATGCTACTTTTCCTTTACAGTAACTTCTTCGTGCATTGTAAAGAGTTCAGAATCATTTTCTGTAATTTAGCCTGTACATAGTCTGGCACAACATTCCAAGTTCTCTCTAGGAACCTTTCAAAGGTTCTCCTTTTGAAAAACAGCAATTTCATAATCACGTTGCCCCACCTAGCATTGCACAAACCTACACAGCAATTGTGAGGCATTCTTTGTGGCTGAAACCTGCTAAAGGTTGTTTCTCATTCCCAAGGCACAGAAATGAACACAAAATCCAAGTCTTTCTCAAAGCAGGTGTTAAGATGCTCTATGTTTGTCAGGTAGAGAAATAACTATTTTAAGATACTAAGTTTTTCAGTGGGAGAGACTCTCTACTAGCGTAACTTTCTTCCTTTAGAAGATGCTTCCTAAATCCATTTTTATCCCAATGAAGGATAACATTCTCCCTGTTTTCAACATTATAGGTGTCCCTCTTTAATTTATCAAGCCTTCAGGAGAAGTCCCAAGGCAATGAATGCCACTAGGAAAAATATTCCTAATATGGTCACATTTGATTCCCTGCTCAGATAGGAAATAAGAAATAAAACACTTTTAAAATGAATCAGATCCCTTCAACCTCTGCTGAAAGAAGGCATCAGAGTTTATGGCTCTGAAAAGGTGAAGAAGATGAAAGCAATTACAAGCCCTTACATACTTCTTGTGGAAATACTTTTTTTTTTTTTCTTCTCTGATAATTCTATGTAACTCCTGTTTTCTACAGCACAAGGACAGTAAGCAGCCTCACATGGAACATTCATCTACTAGGAAAGGCATTTATTGGTCTCAGAAGCCAAATATCAGCAAACCCAAAACGCAACGTTATTTGGACAAACATGAAATGAATTGCTGCGATGGTCTAAGCTGCAGGAGGCTGCGGGACTCTCCACCCAGAAGCCCATGAGGCTTGGCAGGACTCGGTTGCGGGAGCTACTGAACGCAGACTCAACCAGCATTAGTCTCATTTTACCCTCCCAAGCAGTATGATCAGTCTTTATCAGTTTACTTGGCTTAGAGCTTCTTTTTTAAATTTCAGCAATAATAAATTACTGTATGGATTGAAGCAAAATATTTTAACAGTAACTTGCAGATGATGTTATTTCAGTGGAGATGTGTTGTAAGCTTAAGGTTTAGTGTTTCTCTAATGATAGCTCTGTTGGGTAACTGGAGCAAGTACTGCGGGGATATTTTTCCTCTTTTGGCAATTGCTGCTTTTGCTAACATTTGAGTAAAAAATAAACACACTTTAGAGACTGAGCTCTCCCTAAACCCTTTTGTAAACTGAATACTGAAGTTTCAAAATTAATAATAAATTGAATTAATTTTCAAAGCACATTTTATCTTTTATTTAATAAAATGTTTGAACTGAGCAAGCAAAGCACACACAGAAAGTCCAAAGAGGCTCATACACGTGGGCACCTCATTCTCACAGGCTCTCTCTATGTGGAAGACAGAGGATGAAACCCTCACACTGCCCTTGACCTCGTTAGTTACTTTGATCCACGAGAGGCGCAGAATTGTCAGTTTGCACTTAAAACCACCTCGTGTTTTTGCGAAGGCTCCTGCTGCAGTTTCGCGCCCGCGCTCGTAGGTGCTGCAGCCCTTGGGGCCGCCACAGCAGGAAGCTCCAGGCCGCGCAGGCCCAGCGGAAGACCCGACCCTGTGCGGGAATGGACGCCGCCCACCGCGCTGAGGCCACGGCGCCACCTGGCGGCGCGGGGCGGTGGCGCCGCCGGCGGGGCGGGCCGGGCTTGTCAGTGCACAGAAGGCAGTAAATTCGGTCCATAATTTAAAATTCATAATAGATGTCATTTATATCTCTTTTTATTCTCCATCTATTCTCTATAACTCCTTATATCCCAGTTCCAGGGGTCCGTACACTGACATTTGCCACTGCACATTGCCCTTATAGCTGCTGATGCTGCCTTCCCATCATGTAACTCCATTTGACCTCCAGGGCCCCAGGATTTTGCACTCATTGTAGTTGACACAACCACTAAGTACCTTCCTTCTAATTATTTATACCATGCCACATGCAATGCCTTTGGTCTTTTATTTACAGGGTATGGTAATAACTTAGCTCCAGAGCCTCAAAACACAACTCCTCAGGGTTTGCATGGATGAAGCATGGTACATTTCCTTTGACAACTACAATTCTACAATGTTCCTTAGACAGTTATTAAGCCTATAAGCATACAAGTGTTACATATGTCGGCATGTACAAATTACATATAGGATATATTGTTCAACACTATAGGAACTGAAATGAACAGGAACAGCTGGTTCCTTCCAAACTAATAGCTCTAATTTAAAGAGAACATGTTTTAGTGTGGACTATTCTTATTAAGAAACATGATTTTGGAATGCATTATATACCTTTCACATACCTTTCCCTTTCGTTTGAAAACAATTTGTAAAGCAAATTCCAGTTTGCAAATATTTGGCAAGTACTCCTTGGAAGTAAGATTACAAGGACCAGTTGAAGTATTTCTCTTACTTTTGGAATGAACAATAGTTGTCTACTCTTATTTATTTATTTATTTATTTATTTATTTATTTATTTATTTAATCTGTAAACACTACCACTTTCTTAACTTATCTCTATATACACAAACATTTACAAAATAGTGTGATGTTCTTGCTCATCTGTACTGTGTGCTTTGTGCAAGAAATTGAGACTTATCACAGTTAAGGAGACTTGGGCAAGGAAAAGAACTGTAGTTTGGTCTGCATAGTTGCAAGACAAGACTAGTCAACAAACACAGAATATCTAATTGCTGAAAAGAGATAGTTAAGCAGAACAGAGCTGGGGCTATTGTATTAGTTCTGGCTGATGTCTCCAAGCAGTATCACAGTCACTTGAGCTGTAGTCCCTGGTTTGTTTATGGACTCTTTATCCACTTTCCCAGGCTCAGTCTATGAAAATTAGTTTAAAAGTTAAAGGCATTGCATTTTAGGAAAATAGTAACAGTGAAAACATTTCAAGCTATTTTTTTTGCTGTGCTTTTTAATTCCCAAAGTGTAGCTCATGAAATTTTATGTAACTGACCTCTTAACTTAAAAAAAAAAAAAAAAAAAAAAGAGGACATACTAAAATTCCTCAAATAATTTAAAATATGTGCCTAGACTCACACGGTGTATGCAACACTTCTTTTTTTTTTTTTTTTCCTAGCCTTTTAATACACTTTTATGTCCTGGCTTTTCCTTTGCCACACTATCTACCTACTCCTAACTAAATGATACTTGCTTATCTGTCCATAAGTCTTGTATAAATCTTCTGAATTTGATTGCATGGCCTCCTATTTTTCATGACCCGCCACTCCCCTGCAACACAGAAACCAAAGAGTGCTCTATCACTTGACTACTGCATGGTCTTTTCTTTTTTCCAGACCATTGGTTTATAAAATGAACAAAATTGGTCATAATACTGATCTCCTGTAGAACTCCACTAATCACTTTCTTCTTTCCCAAGCCACTACCCACTCACAAATACGCTCTTTGATGTCTCAGAAGATGATTTATCTGTTCACATACCTCAGCTACTATAAAGTAGCAAAATTACAGACCTTGCAGATTATTCTTTTGTGTTTTGCTCTATCAACAGATTTACTAAATGCTATGAAAATTGTATCTGTAGACCCAATTTACCTCATTACTGCATAGCGATGATTTGTTAAACATAATCAAATTTTTGTGGATTTTTAACTGTAATATTTCAGGTGCTTCTAGTGCAGTCTGTATAAAAATTAATGGAGTAGGGAGAGAAAAAAAAAAAAAAAGAAAAGAAATAAAGATTATTCTGTGAACTAATTTACCACCAGAACTCAGACAATATCATGTCTCAACATTTCTCCTACAAGGAAAACTTGTTTTTAAAGAAAGCAATCAACAACATGCACACATGTAGAAACACTCAGGCACACAAATTATTCATAATCCTCCTTTACTTTACATTATCTAAATCTGTGTGCAATCCTCCAAACATTTAGGAATCCATATTGTGACTCAAAATACAGTAACAGTCTTTACATTTATGACTCTGGAAAGGTTTCTCTTCTACTGACAATACATTTACAGTCTAGCTTTACTTCTGCTATTCTGATTTTCTGTATTCTATTGCTAACTCCAGCAATTTTTCAATACTAGGTACCCCACTGTTGTACCCACACAAAACTGTTACTCCCTCTGACATGCCCAACTGATTTCCATGATACAGTTCCCCAAAGGGTCAGAAATTGGGCCATTTATGGATTGACCTAGGGCAGTGGAACTAAGAAGATATAATGGATCTTGGCTTCCCAACACTGTTCAGGCTGATCCTACAGGGCCCTAACTCACTGCTTAAAACATTGTATACATCTGCCTTACATGACTTTCTTCACTAAATAGGTTGTGATTTTGACTATTTTCATTGAGTTATAAAGACATGCTGCTTACTGATGTGTGTAAAGCAGCATTCTGCTTGCTATCTGATTTTCAGTAGGTTGTGCCCAAAATACATTTGTATTCACAGAGGGTGTAAACTTCACTGACAAAAGGCAGGGCCTGTGTTTGTAACTTCATCTCAGCAGCAAAGTGTGTTTGTCCATCATTCTCTGAGCCTTACATTGAGTTATCAGGCAGCCCTCAGGCTTCTTTGCTCTGTGTTTAGCTACATGTGGGAAAAAGGAGGAGTAAACAAAAGTGTTCCAGCTGCTCCCACATCTTTGTCCCTTTCCTGTGGTGCCAGTTTCTCTAGGAGAGCAGAAATCTGTGCGCGCTCTCTGCAGCAGCGCTGGCTTTGCTGCTACAAAAGATGGGGGCAGTAACAGCGCAGTCAAAAAGGATTCCCCAGCCAGCATTGTGCAGTACAAAAGCACATCAGTGACCAAAACGCACCTACCTTGCATTTTTGCAATTTTATTTCCCAGGGCTGTGACTATTTGTGACACAGTATAGTGGCAGTAACAAGAAAACATACATTAAATGCAGATATTGTGCAAAATAAGATGTGTAAATACTCACTAGTATCATAACTTGTGTATTTGCATCGACGGAAATCCTAAGAAAGTACTCTTGTGCCTATAGCTCACTCCTTAGCACTTGCTTAAGTCATCACGCTTTGTGAGAGTGTGACTCACTATCTAATGGAGCAGCAGCTCTGAAATCACAGATAAATGTAAAGATTTCATATGAATGAATATTAATGAGAAGGTGTTCTCTTCTGAGCTGCTGACACCCTTTATATCTAAACAAAATTAAGTTTGGAGAAAAATAAATGTTCTCTTTTATATTTATTCTGTGCTCACAAAATTCCTTCTTTCTTTCCTTGACGAGTCAGAGACATAAAAATTCTATTACAGCAAAAGCATTTGTTCCAGACCCTATCAAATGTCAGCAGCGTTCTGATAGCTAAGTGCCAACACGAGATAAAGATTAATAATAGGGGCAACAACCTCCCTTCCGAACACTTCTGTAAAGGAAAGGCACAGAGAATACCAACGCAGCCTTTTACCTTTTACTTTTTGTTGATTCCAAACATAAAAATTATCATGAATCCCTTGAATGATCGTCAAATTTCCTGTGGATTATAAGGATGTGAAAACATCACTTCAGCCTTTTTTCCCCAGCAAAAAATGCCTGTGTTGCAATACAGACTTTATTTATTTATTTATTTATTTATTTTTGGTATTTCAGACCAGCAACACATCTTCCTACAAACATGGTCAATGTACTAAGATTCTTCTCTTATGCATAAAAAGATCCTTAAAAAGTCCTCTTTAACTTACAGGGTCCTTGAGCAGATATTTCTGCTTATGCCTGACAGTAAAAAAGTATTGTAAATGTGTACATCATATTATTTTATATTGAAACAGATTGTTTCATACAGCTGAAATAACCAATAACAGAAGACACAGCAACGCTAATTTATTTTCATCAGGATCCGTGCATATTTTCAAAATGTTGAAGAAAGGAAACCCTAACCAGTCTGTTATGTCTTAAACTATCACATAAAGCCCAACCAGACAAAGCTGAAAAAACAGCTATGCAAGAGCAAAATTGGAGTAAACAATACTTAAATTCTTGTCAACTTCAATTCTACATTGAGACTGAGAAACACCCCTGCATTTAAGTCATGAATAAGAATTAATGGACAGATTAAAGCGTAATGGGAGAACTGATTGCAAGTAAGCCATAAATTCCTAGGCAAAGTATACACTGAGGATGGCAAAGTACATATCTTTCTAATCAATTATATAATTGATGACAAAAAATTTACTCAATTTCTATCCCCTGCTTTACTAACGAAATAATTAACACTGCTCCTAGGGTAGTGATAGACTTGCACTACCAAGGTGCACACCCGACAGCTGCTTATGCTATGGTGTTGCTCCCTGCATTAATTTCAAGATCCATGAGAAACAAGGCAACAAATCAATGTTTATCAAACGGAAAGGAAGAAAAAGAGAAAGAAGAGGATTTCAGATGATTGTTTGGCAATGCTGATAAGCATAGGAAATGCCATTTCAAATAGTGGTGACTGTTCTATGATCAGTGGTGCGGTGCCTGCTCTATTTTTGACTTCCTGTGACTGCACTTGTGTGGAATTACTAGGAGTTAATCCTGGCCAAGCAGCAAAAGAGGCGGCTTGAGTAGGCACCTAACTTAGTCCTCCCCTCAAACAATTAGGGCAGTAGATAACAGCCTAACAAAAATGGCTCTTATCACTTCAAGAGTAAATTACCACAGGGATCGGACATTAATGGGCAATTTGGCAGCAGCTGCTTTCTGCTGTAGACATGGACATTCGGGGCTAGACTTCTGAGAGGTCATTTATATTTTAGTCCAAAATACATTAAAGAATACATTAAAGAATATATGCAGATGTCTACACAAAACAAATATGGAAGCCTGTGTTTTGCTAGGATGGAGATTTTCTCATCACCATCCAGCTTCTGCTTCCCAGCGTAAAATCCTGATGGAGAACATGCCTTTATTTACTCATGGTTTTATTTTCCTGTATCAGTCAAATAGACTTTTCAAGTACCAGGATCAACTTCTGTTTCTAAAGTACAAGGCTAATGCACTTCCTATTTATATGTTATTAAAAACCAAAAACTGCTGAGGATCCTTCATCCCTAAGAAAAAGATACTTGTTAGAACCTGATTTGTAAATCTGAGACCAAAAGAAATAGTCATTTTAACTTTAAAAGTTATAATACACTAATCTTAAGATTAGTTAAGAAAATCTTAAATGCCTTCCAGTTTTCAAAAATACCAAAAAGTATCTCATTTGATTGTTTTTTTAAAAAACCTTCAAAGTACTGCCTTCATCTATGAAGGAAACATAATTTTCTTTTCCTTGAAGCATTTAATGAGGGCCATCAAAAGATTTTATTACATACATATATTATATTTTGAATTTTAATAATGAATTTAGGGATGCAGAAACTGATACTATTAAAGCATAATCATCCTCTAGAGATCTAAAAAAAATGTTATAACGGTGTCTTTGGCTGAGTGCAGACAGGCAGAAGATGGGGTTGTGCTGGGTGTATGGCACTGGTGGGTAGCTATTTTGACAATAAATCAGATAGCTGTTTTATTTTCCTTGGTGCCATCCTTCTCTCCTATGTCCTTCCCTATCCAGCACTGACTTGTATGAAAGAACAGAGAGTGAAAAAAAAAAATCAAAAATTGGTATTTCCTATGCCCTACACCACTTGAGAAATCCTTGACAGACTCGGTATTTACAGAAGACTGAATTGTTAACTTTTAGAATTACAAATAGAGTACCATATGGCATGGTGCTCCTTTTCAAATAACTTCGCTGTAAATCACAAAAACAAGATTGATACATCAACAATACTGCTAATCATGTGCAGGACACTTTGCACAGTACCGAAAAAATTAACAGGTCCAAGCAGGTGACTACTAGGAGCTGGAGTTAAATCATTTCTCCTATGCGTGCCTAGTGTAACCACTTATCTCCCCCTGGTGCTTTACCAGGTCAAAAAAACAACCAGTAATATTGACCAAAATTTGCAGCACTTGCCTCTGAATTTTGCAAAAATGAATGAGGCCATGATGAGCAATAGCCGTCCTGCTGCAAGGCTGCTGTTTTAAGTTAGTTTTTTAACAGTCAAGTGTAGAAGGCAGCCCTGATTAAGCTAAGCATCTTGCAGCCATCACCCTTGTCACTGCATCATGGATCAGGCAGCATTTGGAGGAGAATGTGGCTTCATGGTACTGGTCACCTCAAAAGCAAGAGAGCACTTGATTATATTACAGCCTATGCTTTCCAAATAAAAAGCTCATTTCTTGTTGGAAAAAAAAATACAAGGGGTTGGAGATCCATTTCCACAGCCACTGTGTTCATCTAATGTGGATTATTCTCCAGGTGCCAGTTTGTGGCAACTTGGCAGGTTGCAACAACCTCCCCTTAAGCCTCTCAGTCTAAGGAAAGGAGGTGGGCTGGGTATCTGCACTCCAGGCAGCTGTGCCCCGTGTGGGCTCCATGCTGCGAGCGCTGGCCCTGCTGGGTGCGACGGGGCTCGGGGCCTCTCATCGGGCCCTGTAGCTCCCGCAGAGGTGCCTTCCTGTGCCCCTACCCAAGCAGCCCAGCCCGCGTGCTGCTCCAGCACCAGGCAAAGCTCCCGCTCGCTGCCCAGTGAAGGACACGATGCGAGGCTGCTCAGACGTTTGTAACGGTGAGCGACAAATAAAACAGACATCGTCTATTGTAAAACCTCAGGGAGCTTCATCTTATGACTTCAGAATTCCCCTTCTCCCCGCCCCCACCCAAAGAACTGCTGCTTTTCTGGGGCATCCAGACTATAATGTCCTCCCATAAATTCATTTTATACCTTTAAACAATCTGCACAGCCCTCCCCATTGCTTCATGTTTTGAATATGGCTCTGTGTAAAGCTTTACACCTATTGACTTCCAGCAGATGCATCACAGAAATCAATTTTTTAGCAGCACAAGTAACAACCTCACGTGTGATGTAGAGTGACCTAGTAAGTTATTTCCAGGATACACAGACTAATTGAGAGGATTTTGCTTTCTTCGGCTTCTCAGGCTTTACTTTTCCAACACATGGATGTGAATTAGATATTTCTGTTACTGAGAAATACTATATCTATGATTTTTAGTTCTGAAAAAATAAGAAGACTTTTCAATTGTCACAGATAAATATGAAGGTTTTTTTTCAATAATGCCAATTATGAATTAGCTAACAGTTATAGTACAATAGGATATGGGCTTTGAATACCAGTGTATCACACTATCATCTAACTACAGCATCCGCATAATGCACTTCTACAGTTATTTCATTGCCATCTGAAGCACGTATGGAGAGACAGGGCCCACTCTAATTACAATATTGTAGTTTTGACTGACAGACAATATGTCTACAATCAGCTCCTTTGAAAGCCATGTGTTGCAACAATTCCTTGTCCAACTCCAAAGTGTGCAGAATCAAGACAAATCAGTGCCTTGTTACTCTACACGTATCCTCCCCCCACAAAAGAATCCTAGGAAACACATGTATACAAAGAACAGAAATGGGTGCCTATAGATACCTCATTTTCCCCATATTTTTTCTTAATTGTTTATTCGCACAATTTTAAGCATGGCCAGCATATTGAAAAATAAATAAATAATAAAAAACCCCACATATAGGAACAAAACTATTGTTACCAAATCTCCTGAACTTCACTTTTGTTATTCCAAAGCAAAGTAATATTGAATATCACTATTTTTGAGATCACAAGAAAAAAAATTTAGTAATATTACCCATTCTCCTAAGGCACACAAGCATATAGTGAATGCTGAAACAATGTATTTATTCTGACCTCATGCAGGCCTGCATTGGTATAATTATTATGCAGCATAATATGACAGAGATATCTGTCATTAGTAGAATTTCTGAAATTTTGAACATACATTTCAATAGCCTAAGTGGACCTAGCTTGGCAATTTAGCTGACCCTGGAAAAGAGTGCCTTATGTTCATCTTGTGCAATCTGTCCAGTAACAGATGTACACCATTAAGATGTAAAGTGAGGCAGAGGAGGAGGGGAACAGCAGGAGAAGAGTCAGGCCATTTAGCAAAAGAGCCATGAGTTTCAGTAGGCCAGCATAAAGGAGAATAATAAGCACAACAAGGTTTAAATCACTCGAAAAAGGTCCCAAGCAAACCTATGATAAACAAATTAATATTTGCATATTGTATTTACATACTGCAGTATTGCTTTCACTTGATGTTAAATGATATGTAAAGGAATATCCATGTGTTTTTATGGTGATAGCAAGAGGCAGAAGAGAACACAACGAGATTAGCCAAAAAAGGGAGCACCGTTACCAATGAAGGAACATAAGAAATTCAGTCAGCTTAAAAATGCACCAGTGTCATACCGAAAGTCTTTCCTCCAGCATCATGGAACTGGGTCACTTGAAAGCATGAAGCCTACAGGTGGCAAAGCTCTCCAGATGAACAGTTTGTGTTGATCATGTGTTCAGATGTTTGACTTCCTTCGCCATAGCAACAGACACAACCTTTCCTATTATTAACTCATCCTTTCTATTACTGGAATTAATAAACTGCAGAGTATCACTGGGTAGATCCTAGCTGCCTATTGGTTTCTATGAAATTCTCACCTGTATTTTTCCAGCTACTACCTGAAACTTATAAAAGCACCACTTACAATTAATTATGTTCTAAAATGTTCAAGATGTCACTTACCAAAAATATGCCAGCTTAAAAATATTCATCATGTTTGCCCACACCAAACTGATATAAATTATTAATTTAAGGCAAATGTGACAATTAAGCAAATTTATTAATAGTACATCACAAAATTATGAAATTATTTCTTTTTAAAACTTGCCTTTCCTTTATTTCTGCAATCAAAACTTATTTTATTTTAGATACTGTGTTTTATTTACTGATACGTATCACCATTTCAAAGATCAGCTCTCCCCATTAAAGGGCATCATATAATTAACGCACAAAAAAAGCACACACATATACATCACAAGAGCTACTCTCTAGGGAGTAGAAAAAAAGTGTCTTTCAGACTGAGTCAACAACAGACACGAAAAAAATAAAAAAAAAAAAGATCAGCCCAACTGTCACTACCACCCACCTTTATTTGTGGTCTCACTAAATAGGAGCACTAATTCACTGGTAAGAGATTGGACTGCTTAAAAGTAGCTGTTTTGCAAGAAGACCAGTGCTCACAGGTGGGAGAATAAAGGCAAGTTTCCATGACCTACAGCATGGCTTCTACTGTATGAATTGTGGAACCATAGCTTTCAGTATTGTCCAGTATTGGAACTGTATGGTTTTCAAGTTTTCAGAGGTATAACAGACCCTACCTATCAATACATTAGGTATATGATATAGCTAGAAATTAAAAAAAAAAAAAAAAGACTTTATTACAATGGACATAAAATATGTTTCCTTTGACAATCTCACTGTTTACCAAAAACCCTCCTTATTCATTGCATATTCCTCTGGGTGTCCTTTATAGTAAAAATTATTTTTAAAAAGGCATTTTTTTCCCTTCCTGTTAATGTTGCTTTGGGAGCTTTGAAATTGTTTTCAGCTGAGCAAAAGGAAATGTCAGGGATAATTTTGATAAATGTGAGCTATCTCATATTTTCTGTTAACAAGTGCTTTGTGTGTCTAATAACATGCACCTGCGATGCTGATTTTTCTTCCTCTTTTGACCTCAAAGAACTAAAAAGAGACTGCACATTAAAAAGAGCCTATACCTACTGCTAGTTCAATAACATTGATGAAAAGACTTAGTCATACATAGTTAAAATAAGGCCTTCTAAATTCCGGCCACTCGATGTCCCTTAATTTGGCTGAACGCTATGGCAAGCAACGTTACTGTTTGTTTCTCTTGCAGGTGAGTACCAAGCTGGGTCTGCAGACCTTGTGTTCTGAGGAACACGCCAAGACCCAGCACTCTCAGTTGAGCACATCTCAATAACAACCTTTTGCAGTAAGCACAAAACCCTCACATTGATGTAAGACATTTAAAATGTACTGCTACCATTTTTGAAACAGTAAATAAATTACTTTGATAACCAGTACTTCTATGTCTCTAAAACAGTCTTACTGAGATGTGACAAATACCTCAGCATATAATAAGCATTTACAATAACTTGTTCAGTGTTTTGTGTTCCATACTACTTCTCCAGTTCTTTAGTTTGTATAGTTAAATGCCTTTGCTCATGGCAAATGAGTATCAGACTGTAAATTCAGAAATATTCACTGTGGTTCCAATCTGTTTTAATTTTCAAACATACTTACTATCAATATACTGCAAAGAAGCTTCTCATTAGTCATCTTATAATATAGTTTCCCCTCACGGATGAAGTGTGTGCTGATACAAACTTTTTTTGCGTTATGTATAGAGCAAATCTCATAAACAAATGACATATCTACTCCTGTAACAGTACCAATGCTAGGTACATTCTCCTGTCTACTCCCTCTTTGGATTTAAGTAAAATGGCAGCTATTGGACTGAACTAAATTATAGAATAGCTAGGTTAATGAAATGATTAACAGAAACCAGAAGAGGGGAACAAACATCTCTCTCTTTTGATGAAATTGGCTCTCTTAGAAAACTTTACTGAAGACTTGTCCACATGTGGGTTTAAACGTTTAAACGTCTTCCTAGGCTACTTTTTCTTATGAAGGAAATGTCAGTGTCATCTGCATCACTCACTCACCATCTCCCCCATGCAGGTGACGCATAGTTTATAGCCTACACTTACAGATGCATTTGATTTAGGTGCTGTACTAAAGTGGAAGTGTCAAGGTGATTCATCTGTCTGCCACTGCTGACAGCTGTGTTACAGAGAGTGCCCTCGGTAGAGGCATTGATTGCACTAAAGAGGAAGGTATTCCAGTATCAAAGGGAAAGGCTTGCTTTGTCATGAGAAATATAACACAGGCCTGGGACCACTGTTCACAATAGCCTGTATATATATACATATTTATGTAAACACACACATATTGTATAGCATATTTAGAATATATTTCCAGGATTCCCCCCCTACACCAAGGACCAGCCAGCAGCCTATGACCTTGTAAACTTTTTTAAAAGAAATGGTGCTCCCGTGACTCCGTGGATAAAGGGAAGCAATTACAAATGTATTGGTTGTATTACAAAATAAATCATTTGAGCTATGCACTCTTGAATCTGTTCTTTCTTGCTTTAAAACATGTCTGCCTAGCTAAAAATGTTAAGATTGTTTAATTTGCCTTAAATTTCTTGCAAAATATCTATTTTCATTTTAGTGTATTCCATAAGTTTCCCAACATATTGCCACCTAATTATAGGTAATTATTGCCAAGAATCTACTCTGTGTATTGCCATCTTTAGTATTACTAGACAGATTTACATGGATCTTGTATTAGTAAAATATTTCCTAGATATTGCTCTTTTGTAATCTAATTCCTGTCTTTTCATGCATACATGAAAAATGAACCTTGCTGACCAAATTGAATGATAGGCATGTATACACATATGTGGCCTAAGGTGTCATTTGTAAAAGAATGAATTATTAGAAGAGTTAATGGGAGCAACCTATGATGATACAGTGGCAACTAAAGCTATTTATCCATCATAATCCCTGCCTTTATGAATTAAAAATAGTTGTATATTCAAAAATAATCTGAAATTCAATGTATCAGTTGCTGATGTGCCAGTAATTTATCTGAAATAGTCCGTATATTATCCTAATATCATCAAAATTTTGCAGGCTCATTTAATAGCATGCTATGCTCCAGAAAAATACGAGTTTCCATTTTAGAATGAAAACGGCATTCAAATTTCACTTGATGCCCTTGGTATTTTGGGAAAAAAAAAAAAAAAACTTCAAAATTCTAATGCATTATTCTCAAGCTCTTTAAAAATCCATATATTTTGCTATATTAACAGGAAAAAGAGTCAACAAAAAGATACTCTTTTCCATATGTAATTAAGTTTGAAAACCTTACTTACTGTCTGTAGCCTAAACTGCAATACAGGAAATATCAAGAGGATTTTAAAGTATATATTTGATCAGCTTTGAAAGGACAAAGAGAACCTTTTAATGATTTAAAAAACCCCAGCTTTTCAAAATAGTTTGAGTACTCTTCCATGGCTTACAAAATATAACCAGATATACCCTCATGAATGAATCTGCATTTTTGCAGTTTCACCAGCAAGTTGGGAGGCCAGGCCTTCTAGTTAGTACATTTGATTTCATTCTCTATTTCAGTTTTCTATCTGCAATGCTATGCTTCCCTTTCACTTAAGTGAACTTTATAAACAAAGGTGTATCAGTCTCAAGCTGTGCAAGTAAAATCTGGGACATTTTGTGAACCAAGAATTCCTAATTACTGAGCAGCTTGCCAGAGACAAAAGGCTGCCCAACAGCTATGCATCCTGACACAGTCTGATCAGTGTCATCTTCTAGAAGCCATTAAACACCTTTGGAATGCCCTGAAATGGGAGTTAGCAAACTTAAAATACTATTAAAAATTTCTTTCCCTTGCCTAGATAAAGTTCTAAAAGTGTTTGAAGGAAGACGAGAAATGAGTGGGTTGGAGAAAGGAGAGGCTTGGGGGATATAAGCAGGAAAACATACAGTGCAGGAACAATCAAACATTTGCACAACTTCTGGAGCTCATTTAGAGCTTTTGCTCTGTATACCAGATGACCT
Source organism: Nothocercus julius (assembly GCA_013398735.1). Taxonomy (NCBI): domain Eukaryota; kingdom Metazoa; phylum Chordata; class Aves; order Tinamiformes; family Tinamidae; genus Nothocercus; species Nothocercus julius. Next base: position 45,607 of record VZSV01000206.1, on the reverse strand, counting down.
AGGAGGACAGCAGATTAGTAGGCACCTTAGATAGGCCTACTGATGCAAAAGTACCTAAGGTGTCTTGTTAAATCTCCAATACATCTGAGAATGATTAGTAGCAAGTAAAAACATTCCATAATTCCAGTCCAAAAAGCACCATAAGCAAATAATGTAAATAGTGAATGGAAAGACGTGTTTCCTGTTACAAGATTAGAATGTTCTTGGGGTAGCAGTTTGAAACCTAAATTTTCTAGCATGTGCACGGTGTTTTAGTTCTTTCAGTGAACATTAAATTCAATTTAAACAGTTAGAATACATATAACATTAAACAGAATTTGTACCTTAAAGCCATCCCAAGTATCCATCCATAATACAATGAAAATTATAATGCTAATAAGGCTGGTGCTGCATATTCCAAAACACGTGCAAATCAGGAACCTGAGCACATGCCATGTGATCTTGATGTAACCTGGCATTTGACACAGTCAACCTCTGACATGGCTACAGGTTCACCAGGGACTAGTTATAGTGATTTTACTCAGCAGGGAAGACACGAGGGATATTATAGTCACAGGGGAGATGCACAGGCCAGCAAGATAGGCAATATTCAAAACAATTTGTTGATCAGGGCAAATAAAATTATGAAAGTAATAGCTTGAAGCCTAGCTAAGAATCACCTCAAATCTGTTGTAAGTTCAAACAAACAAAACAAACAATCAAAAACCAAACAAAACAACCCCACCACTCTTAAAAGTTAACCTTAGTATAAACTCTTCTAGATATCTAAGAAAGTTATTTAGGGGGTTGCCTTTTTTTTTTTTTAATGGTTTTGCTTTTTTTGCATGGTTTTGCATTTTTGTATTTGCTCTACTATTGATGTACACTTTTTTTATGTTTGCATAATATATAACAAGTTACAGTTTACTAATATATGCTAAAATATCAAATTAGAGGAAAAAAAAAAAAGTTTAATGAGACTACTGAGGATCCAGTACTGAGGACAAGTTAATGGAAGCAAAATCTAAAGTTTATGCAAAAAAAAATCCCCTTATCTCAACATGTCTTTTGTTTACAAGTATCAAAACCTGTCCTAAGAAAATCATGAGGTCTTGAGAGAAGTTTGAAATTATGGTTATAAACAATAATAATGACCTATCCTTTTTAAGCAAGAAAATAAATCTTACCATCTGAACATTAAGTTTGAAGACAGATAAAAGATGTTTCACTGCTACTTTCACTTCCCAGTGACAATTCGTTAATTTCTGAATCTATCACTCTCTGTACATTAGAGGTGCCCTTTTCTTCCTCTGCCAAGAGTTAAAAAAAACAAAATTCTGTACTTAGACCTTCAAAAAAAATCAAATATTTAAGATGACTCTTTATAATATATATGTTTGTTCATATTTTCTTATACAAGACGTTTTTCTTAAGTTTAGCCCCAACATTTCAGAAAAATCAAAGGAATCAAGTACAACATCTGGTGTACAGAAATAACATGCTCTCGTATCTTTCATATCATTTTCAATAGAGAAAACTATTATTCTGACAACCATCCATCACATACTAAGGCTGTTAAGCTAACTAAAAGTCAATAGTGTAGTGAAAATACTTAAGCTTTACAAACACAGTAACTAATTTGGGTGTTTTCAACTGATTCAGTCTTCAGTTTTAGACTGAAAATAATGAGAGTATATCTGAAAAAAACTTTTCTTTACCCTTTATTTCCAAATGCTTAGATATTTGTCTTATCATTACTTTCTTACCATTAGCCTGCATACACAGCAACTTGAAACAAGTGCTCTCTGTTTTTGTTTGTTTTAAGTTGGCATTGCTGAATGAGAAATCCACCCCCTTCCTACTGCCCAGAGAGCGCTAAGGGGTTCCTCATTCTATCCTGTCTGCTCTTTTATTCAAATTATAGTCATTATTGAAGAGAGACAGGGAGGAAATTCTTATTCAGGCAACAGAAACATGAAGCAGATGTAAAAGAACTTTTTTTCCTATTTTCCACCTTAAAATAGATTAGTCTGTTCCAAATTTAAAGCAAATAATAGCTAATATATGTGGTAAGTTCTCCCAGGTATAAGGCAAGCTGGCTGTTGCAGATAATCATTGCAGACTACTGATAGTTTTTTTGTAAGCCAAGCACTTAGGAGCCTAGATCCTTTAGGTGATTCAGAAAATGTTATATAACGTCACGCTAATAGCAAACAAAACCATCTCAAACCTACATTTCATAGTCTGTTTACACAGAGGGGTCCTTTGGAGGACACAGATATGTTTTCTTGGATGTTGACACTTTGCAATGTAAATTCCTGATGCTCAGCAGGGCCAAAAAACTGCTTGCTTTACATTCAAGCTGGTATAAAAGGAATAACTTCTGTTTTGATTATGAAAGAGGAAGAGAGGAAGAGAGGAAGAGAGGAAGAGAGGAAGAGAGGAAGAGAGGAAGAGAGGAAGAGAGGAAGAGAGGAAGA
>VZSV01000206.1:15975-38278 GCA_013398735.1 Nothocercus julius | reverse complement strand
TATGAGTAAACATTATCTTGTTATAAAGACAAAAATTAAATAAAGAGCAGAAAAAAAGTCTTCATTTAAAAAAGAAAAACAAAACTAACCTTCTATTTTTTGCGAGAAGGTACTTACATTTTAGGGGTATATTTGAACAATCAAGTAAAATCCATTGCACATGTAAATGCACAAGAGAACACTGGTTATATAGTCATGCTATTGTTATTTCTCTAAAATTATGGTTTCCTCAACTGAAGAAGTCTCCAAAAGACTGAAATTAAGCCAACCACCTGTGTTTTAGAACATACCAGTAATAACAACATTATTCAGAAATATGAGGAAACTCAAAAAGCACAATCACCACATAGGGAAAGAAAATACATAGGGAAAGAAAGTCACATGTCACCTTATTCTCCTGTTTCTCCGGGTTGTTGTCCTGCAGTGTGTCAGGTGTGCCACTGTCCCTGTCACTGCCACTTGTGACTGAGTGTCCTGCATTCTGCACATGGGGACTAAAGCGACACTTCGCAGTACAGCTCCAAGTGTCCCGTCAAGCAGTTCAAAACCTGCTAAGAGCATCAAACCAAAAAGACTAACTCAAATCAAAACAAACTCACAGGTAATTTTCTTACAGGCCAGAAATTAATTTCCCATTTTTAATATCTATCATTTATATATTCCAGTTAGGTGACTGAAGGCAAAGGCTTGGGCCAAGAAATACTATGATTTTTCCTTGCTCTTACTGTCACTACAAGACTTCCTGCAGTATATACAGGACTTTTCTCTGTCTAGTCTTAACTGTCTACAAAAGAGAGCATCCATCACTTTTATGGGAACATGACTCCATAGTTTAACAGCTGCCACCCACAAAGAGTAAAGGTTTATTTTATCCTAAGTTTGAGCCTGATAGTCCAGAAGAAACTCAGAAACTTTCTGCTATCCCGGATGCTTGCGGTTTTTCTTCATATCTAAACTCTCCATATGTTATCTGCACACATTTAATCTTTTACCAAACCAGAACTCCAAAGTTTGGTATACTGGTTTTCAACACACTCTCTAATGACTCTTCGTATTCTTCTTGATGGTGCAGAGATGATTAGGGAGATAAGACACCTGATCTTTCACTGTGTATGTAATTCCATATTCACAATCACTGGATATGTTCTTTAACTCAAAGTCCTTTTACAGTGAAGATTCTTTTTTACTATATTTTTAGTTTTCAGACAGTAAGCATACCAAGTCTCCAGCTGAGAGAAATTAAAGGATCTAGCATCATTAACCCATGGGCAGCTGTTTGAAGATGAAAAAAAAACACCATCATCTTGTCCACTTAAATCAACCATATACGATGGAGAATTAAAAACAACATAGCTAAAAAAAAAAAGGAAATAAGGCTGCTGTAAGGTTTTCAGAAAATCACAACTGTTTCAACACACAGAAATTGAGGGGGAACTCGCTTGAAACCTGCCTCTTCAATGAATAAAAGAAATTTTCATCCAACTTGAATGTTGTAACTTTCAATTGGATTGGAGACAATATGTTTTTATGTCATCTGCTGCTCCCTAGTGGATATAAAACATAATTTCAAATGTAAAAATTTCCAAAGGTCAATTATCCATAAACGTGGTTGGGCTGTCACTATCAGTAAGAACAAAAAAATCCCCAAAAAAGCCCAGACTTATTAAAAATAAAAGTTTTTTCAGTGTTATCGAGTCCTCATTTGTGAGGAAATGAAATAGAGTGTAAAAAAATATGAACACGTATTTACACATATCAATATATATAAATTGGATGATCAAGAACTTGGAAGCTAGACATTTAAAATCATAATTTCTTTTGGAAGACCACCACCTTAATTATGGTTCACAACTTTTCCTTATCAATTTGTAGGTAGCACTATTTGCCTTCAGAAGAGTCCTTCATAAACCAATGCAATGTGATAGTCATTAAAAGCCCAGTTATTGCTAATGTGACAAGAATTGAAACTATTTGTAAATATAATCTTGGCACACTTTTTGGTACTAGCAGCAGAAAACTCCTGAAACTGTTTTCCTCATATTTAATTTTGCTTTCTTGTCTTCTCATTCCACCAGGGCTGTTGGTGCTTGGGAATATGTGTTATTTATCTTGCATAATGGCCCAACCTTATTCAATTTGGTCAACTCAGGGATTATGTTAGAATTTGTTCTTTGTACAAAAAAAGATTTGCTCTCCATATGACAACAGACAAGCAGTCATATTTTAATCAAGTTTCCATTTGGTCTTTTCTTCAACCTAACAACCTAGGGAGTTTGTCAAAAATCTCTACTAGTCTCCCAGAGATAGCCAGACAGGCACTGCTCAGGAATCACACCAGTATGGCTGCTTCAATCATCAGGCAGTATAGAGCAGAAGGTACCTCAAGTCCTTTTCAGCTCTATATCTGAGTGACTCCATGCATTAAAATTATCTTGAAACCTTTAGAATGCCAATGGATAACCCACCTTATACATTAGAGCCCTGCAGGGTCAAACATTTCTTTTGAATATATATGAAAAGTTCATAGTGGAATCAGCAAGAGTGATGCTTGCATCTTAAAAAACAGAGTTTGGCTGCTAGTATAGTGCTTTGGTTGATGAAATACATTTTAAAACCCAGACATTTAATAACTCTAAAAGCCTGTGGTGTAAAATGAAAAATCACACTGCAAAAGAGAAGAAACTTTTTTTGCTTATCCTGAACAACTTTGTAAATGTTACTATTTCTGTATTAGGGTAGAGGCTTTCTGTAGGTGTGTTATTGTTCCTTCCATGAAATTGATTCCCTAATTTCATTGAGTGCAGAGAAGGACTTGTTTGTTTGCTCTAATCACTGAGGAAAAGGCAATAAATTATACACAACCTGAACTACTTACACATTTACAATCACTTTGTGCAATTGGTACAGCATGCTTGCATTTTAAGTTAACTCTATTAAAATCACGTCAGTGTTGGCAAAGCATCTTAGTCTCAAATCATATCATTTCTACAGTTTTTGCTTTTTGGGTGGCAACTAAAATGTCTCAGATGTGCCTTGTGGAATAATAATTCTCTAGACATCAGCCGAACTACAAACAAACCTCCTGGGCTGTCACCAACTACACACAAATCTATTATTGAGTGACACTTTAAAAAAGCTCTTCAACATAAATTCCCCCATTTTAAAGGGCATCTGCACCAACAAATTTTCAGATAACTTTTGAATTAGGCACAAGAAAAATCTGACTTGCACATTTTGGAAGAGTTACCATCCAAGCCTGCTCAAAACATTTGTTTTAGGAATCAGACACTGAAACTGGTACTAAGAGAGAACCCTAGTCCTCTGCTGCTCCCACTCAGTTACTTCAAACATATTCCCTGTTTCCATGCTTTAAGCGTGTTTTTAAAGCTCTATGTACTGATCAAAAAATTATTAAGCATATCTGAGAGGCAATGCTGAATGTGTGAACTATGTATTTTAGTCCAGAATTCCTCAGTTTATGTTTGCACTGGAAAAAAATAAAATGCTGACCAAACAGCTTTCAATACCATCAATAAAAACGTCATGCTTTGCTTACAGGTCTCATGTTATTGTCTCCTCCAACTGGGTAAATGAAGAGCTTGCAAGTGAGAGGAAGGCTCTGGAATGCCTGGGTGCATTTAATCCCCACAGGTGAGCAAACAGACAAGGATTAGCCTATTTTGGACTCTCAGATATTCTGCCCTTGTATAACTCTTAATAAAAAAACAAAATAACAGCAACAAAATATAAGGCATGATAGATTAATCAGCTGGTTGCAAGCTTAAAACACTATTTCCTTTCACATCATACAAAGTAACTGTGTTTCTCTGTAGATTTGTCTAGGCATAACACCTTCAGCTACAAACATCTACCTAGATTTCTGAGCTTGTTTTCCTACAGAATTCTATATATGAAATGTTACGTACATTTTATGGTCCTGTATTTTTTTCCCCCTTCTACTGGCATTCTTAATAGTTACTATGCTATTTCACTGTAAAAAATGCATGAGTGATTAATTAAGCTTACTGTGAGCACAGATAAATAAAACTCATTCAAGAATTCACTTAAATCAATCAGATCTAGGAAGAAATAAAATCAGCTCTAAAGTGTATTAAAGAGGACGGCCCTGTGCAAGTAGACAGAGCTATGTGAAACTCTTATTGAAAAAAGAAGAAACGACAAGAGGGATTAAGTGTACTAAAAATTTCTAAGTGATATTCCATTGCTAAAATTAACATCATCTTTATTATTAACTTGTAATATTAATCTTTTATCTGATTCAACATTTTGATTTTTATTACATAGATTCAGTATTTTTAAACTATTTTTTGATATATAAGTGCTTCTTTAAAAGAAGTCAGCAATAATGGTTTTATACTTTACTGTCAAACTTGTTTTACTTGCAGTGCCATCCCTTCCCTCCTTTTCTCCCAAATGATTACTGTTCCTACAAATAAGAAAAAAGAGTTTTATGACCACCAGTAAAATACTAATATTAAGCACAGACTGCTATGGAAAAACAGCAATACTTCCTTACTTTATCAACCATCCGATGTCATTCTGCTGTATTTGCTTTAACAGCATTATCTGCAAGGCCAAAGTATCAGTAAAACAGTGTTCATTTTCTGTCCCCATCTAGGCTGCAGAAGAGGTGACTTCTGCATAATTTTTGTGTATTTCGTGTAGAATTGCATGTTTCAAATATTTCAAAGATCCCATTCAGACAGCCACAGTATGCTGAATTGATTGAAGAGTTAAACAGACCTGATTATGAATTTTAGCCATATTTCTAGTGCAAGTATTACTGGATGGCAAATAAAGTGCCTTAGTAAGCTTTGGGAGAGGAAAGCAGAGCTGGATACTCATAACGAGACTGGACAGAAGGCAAATGAAAGAACTGTAGATGAGAAAATGGAATTAGAGGTGCAAGAACCTTGAGGATAAACATATTTTTTATTGACTATTTTTATTTCTACATTTCTAATAGTTGCTCTTGAGTGCATATATTTTAATATGTACATTCATAGTATGAGTGACTAGCATATGATTGAATTGGTACTTTTAGCAGTGATTTATTGCATTTGTAGTCATCAAGGGAAAAATAATCAAAATTAACACTGCACAGTAGAAAGCTTCTCTCAGTTAAATCTCAGTGGCATAATAACAATTCCCATTAGCAAATATCACTGAGGAGCAGCTGTATGTATAGAATATATCTTAAAAGAAATAATAGGCAACCTGAGAATTCACAAGACTTCTCTAATGGAGTGATAATGGCTATCGGGGATAATATCCAACCATATTATAAGCAATTGAACTAATTGATCAATTAAACCTGCAAGAAAGTTTGTGAACTTTTCATCACAGTGGGTGTCCAAAGAGACATATTCTATAGAGAACTGTCTTCCATAGGCAGATGAACCAGATTTTCAGAAAATTTGAACTTTGAAATTGAAAGAAAGAATAGAGCAAAAAAAGTACTCAACAAATTAAAGAAATTTAAGAGTGCTTTGTATGAAGTTTAAAGCTCTTTTTCAACCTAGTGGAATTCAAAGTTCATTCTTATAGATTTTTTTTCTAGCAAGTATTAAATATTCTCATAAAGCCTGAGATATATTTGGACCAAAGGGAGTATTTAAATCTTCAGTTTCTTCTCTAAAAAAAATCTGCACTTACATGTCAGCACTTGGTGTTAAGCAGCTGAACCAAACAGATCTACTAGTGTTTTATTTATTTTGTGTATTGCAAGCATACAGGCTGCAGTTTATCACAGTGACGGCTGAATCTATCATCTTCTACCTGGAGCTATAATAGGAGTGCTCTCAAATCAACAAGTCTTTCCTTCAGAGTAACTGAACTGTAAATTGTCCTTGACCAGTCAGACAAACAAAAACAACCTTCCCTGTTAATCTGCTGAAGACAAACAGTTCACTGTCTTTCATCCTCAGAAGAAGGATGTCGGTGGCAATGGTGTTTTGTATCTCACATCCTTCACACAACGCTGTTTTGTTTTCTAGTTCAAAAACAGAGTGAGATATTAAGAAATAGATGGAATTTGACCTCTAGAAAAGTAAATAATCATTTTGTTTCTAGGTACATGGAAGGTTTTTTTTAAGAAAATGAAGTTTCACAGATCATTAGAGTATGTTACAGAAATACTTTTTTTTCCCCCCAACTAGGTAGACAGAACCTATAGTAACAAAGGCATGATAACTTAATATTCTGTCAAACATGGGGAAATTTTATTCCTCTGCATGATGAGGAAATTAACTTCATAAAATATCATTAGAACTCTCTAGGATGATGCATATATTTTGTTACTATAACTCCACGGGTCATATATACTTCCCATTAAATTACTGGAAATCATTTTTATTTAGGTTATTTCACATGTTCCTTGCAGAAACTGAGTGCAGATATTTTATATCTCCTCATCATTTTCTGTAACTGATTTTTTAAGGTATCTTACCAAAAAGCATTCCTGAAAGGCTCCATTAAAGAAATGCTGACACATTATGTTACAGTATGTTACAGTATCTTGGGTTCTATCAGTCACATTTCATTACTTTTACATAACATGGCTCTATTGATGCAACCTGATGTGACATGTCACACTGCAGTGTCAGCTACAAACTTTGACTAAAAAGTTTTCTTTATCCTCAAAATCACTACCTCTAGCTTGATACTGTAACACATAAGAAATTACTAGCAATATTCCCTTATTCCCACAAGTAAATAATTTAAATTAAGACTTTACCACCATGTCTGTATATTAACACTGATTAATTCTCCAGAGTATTTGTGTACACTACTGGCAGTCAAAATAGGTAGTTGTTAGAGTATTGTACAACTGGCACATATTTATTCAGAACATCCAGAGGTTCCTGGGTCAACAGCTTCCTATTTATTCAAATTTATATTGACTAGCTTCAGAAGGCAAAGCTGACAAAATGATTAATTAGACTTTATAACTCATTGGCAGCCTGCAGTTTAATAAAATTAGTAGAGCTTAAGTTCATCTTTAAATACCATGACGGTTTTAATTTAAAAAATGTCAAATTACATTTTTCAGTCCATGCAAAATACGAGATGACTTATTCCAAACTTACATCAAAACAAAGAAAAACTAATCAGGATACCATATTTAATATAGGATTTTATTATGATTGAAGTGTTAAGAGAACTGCTTCACTTCTGTATTCATCTACAAAAGCAGTACTCCTTGTACAGACACTAAATTCACTCTGAACACAGAGGTGCTTGCAATTATAGTGCTGACATACACGATTATTTGTGATCCATTATTATTTTCATTTTAATTGTGGAAAGGTTTGTATGACACACAACAGGGTAGATAATTGCATGAGAATACGACACAGAGGCTTATTTCATATGCCAGCTCTTACTTATAAACTGATTAAAAATCAAATGCAGGTTCTGATGAGCCATAATACTTAAATCATGAAAAATTAGGTAAAATTTACACTGAATAAAAAGCGCATAATTGTTTTTCCTCTTTTGACATCTTGATCTCCCGTTGCTAATACTATTTACGTGGCCTGAATAATGGGAAGACAGTAACAATGACCATTCAAAAGGATCTTTAAAGCACAAGTCCCCATAAGGCTAATAATATCTAGCTGTACATTGCAGCAAGAATAAGTCCTGAAGGAGAATGAGAGAAAATCCAAAACTAAATTATAGTTTGTCCCCAGCCACTGAAAACAGTACTTTTAATTAAACATGGGCTTTTATAAAATACGCTTATCCAATTGAAAAAGCCTTAACAATTACGCCATTTTGTTTAGGTATCTGAGTAGCAAATCAGTTCTTTCAAAGTTAGCCTACACATACAGACTCCTGAATAGGAGCTATTGTCTGCTGAGTTCCTTAGAAACCCTTTAAGTTTTACTACCAAAAGTTCAATAAAATCAAACTTTATGTGATTTGAGGAGCAAAGTTTGATTCCTTCAGTACTGAGTGCACATCTGCAGTTGCAGTAGTTCTTCCCACTTACTGTCAGATAAGCATGCAACTCATTTTTATCATCTAAATTGGTGCAAACTGTTCAGTATAGCTGAAAGAGTAGCTAAACATTCAGCTGGGAACACACATGCTCGTTCTTTGTGTGTACCTAACATCCTGTTGACCTTTATTCCTCTTTAGGGAAACATATCTCTACTACATCCTGACCTTTACATATTCCTTCAAGAGGGAACATTTCAAGGTATAATGATCTAGAAGTGATGCAAAACATTAAAAAATTGCAATAGATACTGTGATCCTTATGTTCGGGCATTTTCTCCAGTACTATAAAGGCATTACAGAAATACAGCAGTCTCTCAGAAGTGACCTACAGACCTGCATATAACTTAATTGACACAAATACAAGCAATCATGCAACCTTCATGCTGATTTTAAACATGTGAGTTGAATATTAACCATAACTTGGCACTAATTCTGAGCTTATGCCAAAGTGCTTTTCTTCAGAGACATCACAGTTTAGTCAAATGTAACGTAGTCAATGTAAGATGATTAAAAAAAAAAAAAAAAGGATGATTTACACAGACATGGTAGATTTAAACTACACACTCAACTGCTCTTCAATACCTCATGAAATAAGGGCCTAAATGTTATTTTTCGCATATCCAACTTATGACAAAACTTTCTAGCACAGATGAATAGTAACATTTGCATTTTTATTATTTTTTGTTTTCTTAAAGTTAGGAAAATACTGCTGTCAGAAGATTGAACATTTGTCATTAATATTTACCTTCTGTTGAAAAAGGTTATTGAGAAGTCATTTTCACTCAATAGGGAAAACAAGCGAGTATGTTTAGGGGATGAGACTGAATGATACAAACAGCCACAACTTTCCCCCAGTCCAAAATTGTTAGTGCTTTCAACCCATGGAAGCTAAAATCAGTTGGGCTTTTTAATATACTGGCTGCTAACAGGAATGTAGACTCAGAGGTAATGAAATAGCAGTGATGTAGCCTTCTTCTCAAGTGGGAAGACTCAAATATCATTATATGCAAATGTTAAGGAAACCTTACCCTCCTGTGTTATTTGCTTTGATAAACAAGGAGAAGAGAAAAATTTGGAACTTCAAGTTAATTCTGTGTCAAGAACTAGAAGAGGAGTTGCAGATAAACAAGAATTTCAGTGGCATCTGAGCCACAAATAATACTTGTCAATACCTGTCAGAGAAAGGAGTAATGCTTTTCTCTGTTTAGAAAAAAGCTGAATAAATATGAAATCTGTTTCATGAGAAACAATAAGCCTAATACCCTTTAATGCCCTCTACTATCTGATTTTAATAAGTCTTCCTAGGATTGTGTTTAGAATGTAATTGGAATTAGATGCCCCCAGAAAAGGAGGAAAATCATAACTGCCTAAGGCAGTACTCTAAAAACCCCTAACTCTGTGATGGGTTGCAGTACATCCCCGGTGAAGAACATGACGTACTACTAAACTACTCTAATTTCATAACTAAAGTTAATAGCTGTACATGTTCACAACATGAGACATACATATATGTGAAACAATAGGAGAGCTCTTTCCAAGATAAAATTACATTGACCTAAAAATTAGCACATTTGGACTTCTGCACCATTTATATTCTTTTCTGATCTAAGAGAACTGTAAATCTCTTTAAACATTTTGAACTCTGGAATGGATCTGTTTTGAGATATTGACCAAAAAAAAAAAAACAAACTAAAAAACATACACTATTGCAGGGTTCAGTTTCAGGTCTATGGCTTTTTCTAGAAAGCTGACAAAATTTTCTCCCCACTTCAGGAAATGGAAAGCATATTCTACAGAGACAAAATGAAAGAAGTAGAGTGATTGCAAAGCAGTGTTTCTGATGGCTCACTTAAGGGCTAGAAGAAACTGGCCAGCCTATGTAGGCAGCACTTTTGTCTATCTGGGGTTTCTCCAAAAGCTATATTGACATATGTAAGGAAACCAGAACCCTATGAGACTAAATTAAATTAGGCAGAAATGTGCAAGTTGTGTTTTGATCACAGAATTTAGTAGGTCAAAAGAGAGAGTGAGGGGGGTGGAAAAGGGAGCACGGGCAGACTTTCCCTGTTAGCAGTGAAATATTTGTATATATTGTGTTTTCTACAAAAGCCCAGTAGACAAGTCTGATGGTTCTTCAGGAAGAGGTAATTTTCCACTTAAATGCATATGCATATTAACTTGTGTAGTACTGTGGAAATGAAGAAGGCAATCTAAGGAATTTGTTGTAAGCATACCGAATGAGATTCAAAAGAACCAATTCAGCATATATGGTATACATGACTGATCACAGAACGATAATGAATAACAATATCGCTTTGATGTTAATTAGTTGCACTTGATAAGACAATGCTAAGTGGCTTTACAACATTCAAGAAAGAAAAATCAAAACCTCAATAAGACTTTCAGACTGCTAAAACCAGTAGGGATTAAAAACAAAACAATCTCACAATGTAATAACCAAATAGTTTTAGCAAGAAATCTGTGATTTGTAGATTATTCTGTCAAGATTCCCCCTTGGATCTCCTTCTAGCTAAGGACATCTTTCACATGACCTGTGAAAGACCTGTGACCATTGCCTGTAAGCTCAACTTTGCTATTGGTACCTAGAAGACTGCATTCGCCAATTTCCTGTTTGGATGAATTTTTATCTTCCAGTTCTCTCTTGCTCATTTTTACTCCAGATCTTGAAGAAAGTTAGAAAAAACACATAAAGAAAGCTGTACTGATGTAGCATAAACTTGTAGTTACTAGCACTCACAGATCCTAGAATGTGCCAACAGCTTCTTGTAGAAAGGTCATACAGCAGAGCATCCTGAAGCAGCTTGATCTTGAAGACTGCTGGAGGAATTCCATTCCTCTGCTTAAGTGAGTAGACCATTACATCTACTAGTAGTAGGAAATTTTAATTTACTTAATAAACTAGGAAAAAATAACTGTAAACCACTCAGTATGGTTTTGAAAGATGAACGTGTTTATACTATGAGTGAATAACAGTATTTGCAATCCCCCAAATCCCCACAAAACATGAACAGATTTACCTAGGGGATGCTCATGGTACAGCACTCTGCTCTTATCTTCTCTTGCCATTTCCTTAAGGACAGTCACGGCCAGCCAGATATCAAACCTTTCAAAACAGATTTCACATACAAGTTTTAAAAATCCTGAATGCTTCTGAAATTCATGATTTCTCTCACACTTGAACAACCGAGACTTCCTCCTGAGTACGGGGAGGACAGCGGACTCTGCTGAGTTACCCCTAATATTTGATGATCTTGGATAACACTCTGCTGCTACACCTTTCCTGTCTCAGCTGGTCAGTGACATATCACAAATAAATTTTATTCATACAGAAAGGGAAAAAAAAAAAAAAAAGATTTGAAAATTTAAAAGCAACATAAGCACAAAGTAAATAAAAACCTTTCATAAATATCCTTACTACAGGATCACATTTCTGTGCAGGAGCTCTAAAATAGCCTCACTAAACCACAGTTTCAACCTTAGTATTATAAAAAACAACAACAACAACAAAAAAGAGTCTTTAATAGGGTTAATTTGGTAAGTGTCTGTATTAAATAGTAACAAAATTGTAATTATCTTCAATATGAGATGAAAAGAAATCCAAAATGAAAATTAAAAAAGGCTATGTACCACCTATGTATAAATTATTTCCATACAGCTCATCAGAGGTATAGGGATTATGTTTGCAGCATTGAGAGGCTCAAAAAATAGGTAAGTGATCTTATGCATTTCCTGTTCTAAAGAAAAGGGATCATGCTTTGATTTAGGTTCTTATCATCTGATAGCCTTAACTTCATCTCTGTGTAAGAAGATGGAGGAAATGATTTATTGTTGACTGTCATTCTTTCTGGAGATGAATAATCTTCTTCCTCAGTATTAAAGTGGCTTTCAGGCAAATCAATCAACCATAGATCATGTCATAAGACTGTCTTTTGATGTTAATAAAGCATTCTGTAATAAGGAGTTTTTATGTGTTGTATTTATAGACACAGAAAAAACTATAATATCTTGTTTAAAAAGGTACGATATCACCTATGATAGTTATAAAACAGTTTAATGCACATACCAAAATTACTATAAGTTTTCTAATTCTACAATATATTCTTTGTAAAAGAGAGCAACAGTTTGCTAAAATACACCTTCTCTAAGTATAAAATGACCACATTTGGATGACAACAGTTAACTGAATGCGCAGGCTTGATGAGTAATGAAGCATAATATAAGTTAAGCCATTTCCCTCTGAAAATTAACGTTCCTACAAATTGTAATGCTCTCACATCTCCTGATGACTGTCTTTTACATTATAAGGAAAGGGAGGCATTAATATGGAACATCATATATGGTTAAGTATTGCTTTAAACTGACGTTTACTTCAATGTATATATCACAGTGTGACAACATAATGAAATGTCAGAACTGAAGAACACAAAACACAGTCATTTTTTCCTACATTGCCTGGTCTAACTTTGGCATAAGCACAGGGTAATTTTCAGGTCAGGTATTCACAGAAGTGGGCAATTTAAATTATCTATGAATTCTTTCAAGTCACTGATAATTCATTACCTCCATATCTCTAATAATAAGGAAAAATGACATTTATTGAAGAATTTAAATATTTAGAGGAATGACTGAATAATGACTTATCTTAGGGCCATCAGATTCAGTTTTGTAATTGAACAGTGAGAGAGTAAAAATTAGGAGTACATTAACAGGTTTCTAGGAATCAGAAAAGTAACTAACTTGCTATGAGCTAAAATTCTGACTTGCAGGACTAAGTACTTGACATATACATACAAGATGATCTTTAAAATATTTGTCTTGATGCTGTGGATCATGACATTCTATTACTCCTTGAATAGCAGTTGGCTGCTAAAGAATAGCTGCAAATGATTCATCAAAAATTCCGAAGCAGGTGTAACGGGTAGGGGGGTTTATAGATCGTGTCATAAAAGTATTAAGACATTTTCCATATTGGAATATAGACTTCTTCCCCATAGAAGGGATGAAGAACCTGGAGCTATCAAGATACTCTGCAAGGAAAGATGGATAAAAGAGTTTAGTACATAAGAAGTGACCATACTAAGATGATTCTTGTAGTGTAAACAAGGACCCTCATACAATGTAAGATCAGATACTTAAGGGATTCAAAAATAAATAAATAAAAAATTGCAGGGTCAGTGAAGACAGCATCTGTGTTTTTTAAATTCAAAAGGATGAAATTTCCTTGTCAGTAGTTCAGAGATTAACAGACTGCTGTGAACAAAATGGGAAAGATGGCAGACTGATTTGGTTTGATTTAGAATGTCTGTGGAGAAAACAGCCATGCAACTTGCATTTAACTCAAAATGCTGTAATTAATAAGGAGGAGAGAAAAAAAAAAGGGTTAAAGTCTGTTCAAATTTGCTTGTCTAAGCTAAGTAATTGCTTGAATCCTTACCAATTACTACATAAGAACACAGAATTTGAGATGGTCAATAAAGTATGATGAATCACTTTTAACTGCACCTAAAGCTTTAATTTCTGATTAATGTAAAGTAGCTCTTCCTACAGTGCTTTGAACCTCACTGAAATAAATGGACATTGCGAAAATACTATGCAGTCCAACTTCTAAGAGCTCTTCTGAGAGCTAGCACAATTAAGCATCCAAAACTTTGAGTTTAATGCATTTCTATTTATTTTTTTGTGTTCCATCTTTTCTTTGCAGAACCCTTAAGAGGCTAAAAAATTCATTGCACTTGTTTATGTGTGATTAGTCCCTGTTGCCTTTTTTTTACTTCTCCATTTTCATTCTAGATATGGTAGTGGGACCAAATTCAGCAATATAACATGTGTGAATCTGGCTTAATGAAGTCAGTTAGATTAGTTATTTGGTTATAGTCCTGAGTTATTTGCTATCTTGATGGGACTAAATTAGATTGCTAAAGTACAACCTTTACAGTCTGTCACTTTTCCAGATCTTTTAAGTGCCATTGATATCATCCTAGAAATTTCAATCACTAGAGTAGGAATAGCTTTGGAAATTTTTTTTAAATTTTTTTTGTTTAAATGTTTTTTTTTAATGTTTATAATAAGGTAATATGTCACAGCAACAATGTCATTTTTGTATGGATTCCAGACTCTGTAGATATTAAAGGAAATGAAATGGGAGATAAAGCAGTCAAAAAAACCTTTGCAAAATAATTCAAAGTCATTGATTTAAAAGAGAATTTGGTCAGTCAACAAATGAAAAGAAAAAGGCAAACAACTATTTCTGAGTGCTAGAGGTTAAAGAAGGGTAACTTAATTTACAATAAAAGCATTCCCTACTTCTGTTCCTAGTTAGCAAAACCGCTGATACTGCAATATTATACCCCAGAACCAGGAAGGATTTCTACCTATGAGCAGAAAGGCATGTGAATTGCAGTATATGCTAGAATGCTTCTTCCTAGGCATAAGGTCCTTTCATGTTATTTTTCATGATTACAATTCTCATCCAAGACTGCTTCAAAGTAAACTTATTATAGCATCCAAAATATATTGCACATTGAACAGTACTACACAGAATTTAAGAAATCTAATATTTGTAGAGCTAGACAAATTCTCTCCTACTGGAAAAAAACGGCATTAAATGTAGACACAGAAAATCCCGAAAGAAAAAAAAAATCAAGTACTAAATAGCACTTTGCAACTTGTAGTTACTGAAATTAAAACCACCTATTAAGTTATATTTTTGCATTTTTTGCAACTGGTGCATAAGCAAAACGCTAGTACCACACAGTCTGTAACATATCCCTTATTTAATTACATTATTATTGAATTTTACTTTAAGTTATTGAAAGAGATAATAGAAGGATGAACAAAGCACTAACATTCCATGATTAGGGGAAAGAACATTGTCACTAAAATATTTTTAAATGTTTAGAAAAGTAAAACTTATAAATATACCTTGAATATTATCTAAACATAAATTCATGTACTATAAATTCCACAGTAATTTAAAAATACTTGTCTATTATATGTACAGCCACATTTTTTCCACAGAACATATTCAATAACATATTTACTTCAATAAAAATTCATATCCATTACATACTAATTTAATAATAGGTATAGAATCAAGAAATCATAGAAGCTACATTGACATTCATACATTTATTCCCCACCTTTACCTTATTATTATTAGTATTTATTTTTATAAAGGTCTTTATGAGCAGTATTCCCATGAGTACAATAGCTACAAGTGGGACATTAATCCCAGACATCAGGATAATTCTGCGATAATAGCAAAAATATTCAACATTGATATGTAAACATAAACACCCCAATCAATCCTCTGGCACTTAATGAAAATCAATATGTGCATGAAGATATACAGAAATCTAAATCTGGTGCAATCCAGATTTTCAGAAGTTCCCATTGATGTCAGTTTGAATGCCTCACCCTTCATATGCCCACTTCAAGATATATTAATTGGGCTTGGTATATACAACCAGTACACTGAAATATGGAGCACCCAGCACTTAACACTACTGTCCATTCTGGTTTTGCTGATGCACAAATACAACATATTTGAAAGGGACCTCCTTGTGGGTGGGTGAAGTATATACTACATAAGAGCGGGGAGTGGGCAAGAGAGTATATAGGGTATATATGATCTTTGACAGATCAAGTCATGACCAGCATACTGCTCTCCCTACTCTACAAAGGGTCAAGAATTTAAGGAATAAAGATTGGCACCTTGAGTTATGTTTAATACCATCAATAGAAATTGGGGATGTGAACAGCTGAGATTGTAAGAGATAGTAAAGAGATTCACCAAGACAAATACATTGACTGCAATGGAAATGCAACAAAATTGCACTCAGTTCCAGTCTATAGTAAGGACCAAGCAATAAAAACCTTCTGACCCAGTATTTCCACTTCATAAAAGAGAGAGAGGTGAGTATTCTAGCTGAACACCGTTTTTTGGGCTGATCCAGGATTTTTTACTTCTACGGCAAAACAAAACATTTGAATGACCTCATCTGTTATATCCCAGAAAAATGGTTAAGGGTGTTTTCTTTTCAATCAAATCACATAAAATCAAGTAGTGTCTTTGCCCTTGACACATCCAAAGATGATCTATTTCGATAAATTACTCCAAACTATTGCAGGTATGTATTATAATTACTATCCATTCTTGTCTCTTGAGATGATGTTACCCACATTTATGTCCCTGTCCTGTGAGGCTGAAAAAATTCTTCTCCTCAAATACAGAAAGGGATGTATTAGTCAAAAGCCAATTTCACATCCTTCCTTAGTGGTGGCTTCACTGAGGTCTAATAAAAATGGGGAGTGCCAGCACATCAAGAGATGGGATTTTGAGAACAGGGCAATGGCAGGTTAGTGACAGCAACAGAGAAGGGTTCAGCACATTCACTGTGTTATAGAAGGACAGTCTCTTTCTGGGTGAGACCCAATTTCAAAGCAAACCACAAACCACCTCTGACCACAAACAAACCACCTCTGAGCAACTCCAGCAAGGAGGTGATGTGATGGGGCAGGAATCTCTCACATCCTGCAGTTTTTCAGTAGGAATAAGCCAATATGAGCTGCAATTTATATTCAAGCCTGAACTCCTGCCCCCACAGCTTTGGCAAGGAAAGCACAAGTTAGTGCAAATGAAACAGTCATGGAAATAGAGTCATAGCCTTAGGCACTCACAGGAACAAGGTCCCAATCCAGATCTTTCAAAATACCAGATTTACAAAATTTCCTATACACGAAAGCAGGACAAAAATACGGAAAATCCAAGCAAAGCATTGTACAAATCAGAATGTTGTACAAATCACCTTTAAAAAAAAAAAAAAAAAAAAAAAAAAAAAAAAAAAGTTTAAAAAGCACCCACAACAGCCACAAGGAAAAATTTTAAAATATTTTAGCACCCTCTAGTGGCTTCACGTGAGATAGACAAGAATCGAAAAAGTTTAAAGATTTGCAAGTGTATTTCATCAACTGAGGAGCAACTGACTCATCTACTCCACCCCCCGATCAGCTCAACTATTATAACGCCTAGATTAACATCAGCTTCACAGCTGTTGGTGGGTTTGGGAAGAACACCCTTTAGAGCTGTTGGTGGGATTGGGAAGAACACCCTTCAAAGCTGTTGCTGGGAAGACTTGATGAACCTTCATCAGAGTCTCTAGCTTACTAGCAAGTATGTTTTGTTCCATCAGAATCAAATCTGATCATGTTTCAAAAATGACCATAAAGTAGATAGAAAAATTTCTTCTTCCTCTTTTTGCTAGAAACCCAATGATGAAATGAGCAAAGAGATTATGTTTGGAAAAGTACTCTGTTATGTTCCTGTTATTTTTAGGCAATGTTCAGTCAACATTTCCTCTGCAAGAGCGATGCTACCCAGTATAACCAAACAGTGTTGAAGAATCTCCCTGCATTACCTGCACTGCAAAACATCTGAAAGATGCATTTTAATGGGCATAAAGCAGTTTTCATGATCCAGCTCTGGATGTAAGCTTTTAGGAGACTTAACAGAACAGCCATTCTGCTTCTGCTATACAATTTATTGCAGCTTCTTTCTGATACATTCCTGCCATCCTAGGAAATATGGGAACAGATAACTTGATGCTGACATTTACATAAACCTCAAACATCAGGAACTGAATACTTAAAACAGAGATCTGCACTTTCCTGGTGGAAGCTCTGAGGCAAAATAGTAAGTTTGTTTCCTAAATATTTTTTGCCCCTCAATCAAGAAGAAAATTATAGTCTATCAGTAGTAATTAGTATTTACCCTAAATGTCTACTGTTTTTTTTTTGATATTTAGGTTTAAAACCAACTTCAGAAGCATCTCCCCTCATTGAAATCATAGCCCAGTGAGGAGCTGAGAAGTGCTGTGTATTGGTTCCTATTACGTACTTACGATATGAAATATAATCAGAAAATAGATTTTATGAAAAATATTTATATTTACAACAGGACTCATATATATATACTTTCACAAAAGAAAAGGCAGAAAAAAATGAGTTAAAAAATACCTTCCTTTTCTCATTTTCTTCAAACATTGTAGACATTAGACATTATATATTATATTACTAATCATGAAAATATAATTAGAAAAAGCAAAGCATCCTTTTCTTTGTAAAGTAATTTCTAAAATACTGGGAAGACAGCTGCATAAACTATGTAATGAATATTTATTTGCATCATTATGGAAATATGCTATATTGCTAATAGTTCATTTATATTTGAAAAGAAACATAACCCCCCAAATCCCTGTCCAATGAATTATCTAATAATGCAGCAGGGGAACTCCCTAAGTTAAAAATTAAAAGCTTGAAACAACCTAGCCCTTGAAACAAGACCACGTTCAAGAGGTCGCATAATTACAAGTTAAGCAAACAGGCTCATGGTCTTTAGTAATAGCACATAAAGCATATGGGTACTTATGATACAAGAAACAGAGGGTGTTTCTTACGTTAATAAAACATCATGAATTCTCTGTGTTAATGTATCTCAGAAAAATCTGTAGTTGTTTCGCTGTCTGATATTTAACTTTTTAGAATCCCATTCAACTACGTGTTACTTGGGTGGCCTATCCCCCCCATGTTGCAAAATAAATGTGTCTGTAATTTGAGGAGAAATCTTATTAAGGAATATATATTTTTTCCCAAGAGTTGCTAAGGCTGCTCACCAGTCTGGCTGATGTATAAGCAATTAATTTGTCACTTCGTGGGAACTCAGTATTTTATGACTGTCTGTTTCTGTTTTTATTGATGGTTTCTGTGAATGCCCAGAATACCATTTCTATACCATTTCATAAGCGCAAAAACCTTCAAAACCAGTCCTAAGCCTGAGTTTTAAGGAACATTTTGAGGAACAAAGGAAAAAAAAAAAAAAAGGTTGCCCACTGCAAAATTCTAATGCAAGCTTGTGAAAGATAGCTTATTATAGTTTTTCTCAGTGACAATGCTCAAAAATGGTTATTACATGTAAAAACTACTTACAATGCAAGCCACAATCAAATTACTATATTACATCAGGACTGCAAATTAAATCAATTTCCATCCACTACACATTTAACCATTTTCTGTTTCTTTGATATGTACTAATGACACTCAGTGATGAGCCCGATAGAAGAAAATGGCTTTGGGGAAAAGCATTTTGTTTGGTAATTACTACCAGTGTTTCATGAATTAGGTTATACACATATAAAAGGTAGACTGCAATCAGCAAAATCCTTACCTTTAAGGATATGCCTTTCTAATTAATAGACATAATCCTCAGTCTAACAACTTTTTTTGTGTGTGTGATTAGACAGGAAATAGCAGATTTATCTTGGATTCTGTTTATTAATGAGGATATAAAGAACTATTTTCTTGAGTCTAACCACAATATTGATAATAGCAATAAAAGAAAAAAGCCACTTCCTTGCACACAACTCTGTAACACTTTCACTGAGCATTTTGTGCACAAAAACCTAACCTTCTTCCTCTTCAGCTCTGAAGCTTCTTTTCTTTCACTGCCATTTCTCACTCATTCCCTTAACTATTTGAATTCTCTTTTCTTCATACCAAGTCCCTTTAAAGTCTTCATGCTCAGAGTATTCTTATACAAGCACAACCTTGCTATGAACGGTCGACATAAAGCAATTATTTTATTTTTATTACTTGGTCTATTTGCTGAATATGTAAAAATTTACCTAGAGTTAATAAATCAGTTGGGGAAATATTTTAAATAAGTACGTCAAGATGATGGACAAGTTTATAAATTTAATAAGTTTACAGGGTTTCGGCTTCTATGACCATGGGACTCTGTTTGATGGCCACCAGCTAGTGGGGAATGATGGGAACCACCTCAGCAAGAGGGGCACATGTCTCTTTGCCAAAAGGCTGGCCAACCTGGTTAGGAGGGCTTTAAACTAAGCAAGAAGAGGGAAGCGGAGTGTCACACAGACAGGGCAGTCAGTACCACGCAGCCAAAGTCAGATGGCATCCAGCGGGAGTATGGTAGTGGGGAAGTGAGGATAGGAGATGATTATAGAGGGTCCTCTTTTGCCCCTCCCGGGAAACCTGCAGGCTCCATTACTTCCCTTAAATGCCCGTACACCAATGCGCGAAGCATGGGGAATAAGCAGGACGAACTGGAGATCTGTGTGCGGTCCCAGGGTCATGATCTCATTGGAATCCCAGAGACATGGTGGGATAGCTCACACGACTGGAGCGCTGTCATGGAAGACTATGTGCTCTTTAGGAAGGATAGGCTGGGAAGGTTAGGTGGTAGAGTTGCTCTTTATGTGAGAGAGCAACTGGAATGCACGGAGCTCAACCTGGGGGTGGATGATGAGCGAGTGGAGAGCTTGTGGGTTAGGGTTAAAGGGCAGGCTAAAGTGGCAGACATTGCTTTGGGGGTCTGCTACAGGCCACCTGACCAGAATGAGGAAGTTGATGGGCCTTCTACAGTGAGCTGGAAGTAGCTTCACGGTCACAAGCCCTGGTTCTCATGGGAGACTTCAACTACCCTGACATCAACTGAAAGGACAACAGAGCCAGGCACAAACAGTCCTGGAGGTTCCCGCAGTGCATGGATGATAACTTTTTGATGCAGGTTGTGGAGGAGCCAATGAGGAGAGGTGGGCTGCTGGACCTCGTACTACCAAATAGAGAGGGACTTGTTGGAGATGTGAAGGTGGGGGGCAGCCTCGGCTGCAGTGCTCATGAGCTGGTGAAGTTCAGGATCCAACGAGGAGGAGGCAGGGCTGTAAGTAGCCTTGCAACCATGGACTTCAGGAGGGCCAACTTTGGCCTCTTCAGAGACCTCCTTGGAAGTATCCTGTGGGCTAGAGCTCTAGAAGGTAGGAGGGCCCAAAAGAGCTGGTTGGTTTTCAAACAGCACTTCCTCCACGCCCAGCAACAGTGCATCCTTGTGTGCAAGAAGTCAGGCAGAGGGGGCAGGAGACCTGTGTGGAT
Organism: Nothocercus julius; assembly: GCA_013398735.1. Lineage (NCBI taxonomy): Eukaryota > Metazoa > Chordata > Aves > Tinamiformes > Tinamidae > Nothocercus > Nothocercus julius. The sequence goes on along the minus strand of VZSV01000206.1, from coordinate 17,284 downwards.
GAACAAGGAGCTTGTGCTCAACACTCAAGCAGAAGAAGACGGTATACAGAATGTGGAAAAAAGGACAGGCCCTTGGGAGAAATATAGGAACATTGTCAGGAATGCAGGGAAGTGACACAGAAAGCTAAGGCACAGTTGGAATTCAATCTGGCCAGGGATGTTAAAAATAACAAGAAAAACTTCTTCAAATTAACAGCAAAAGGAAGATCAGGGAAAATGTGGGTCTGCTTGTGAATGGGGTGGGTGCAGAGTTGCTGAATGCCTTCTTTGCTTCGGTGTTTACTAAGGGCAGTCCTTTAGAGTCCCAGACCCTAGGGACAAGAGACGAAACCTGGAGAGAGGAAGACTTGTCCTGGGCTGACAAAGACTGCGTCAGAGAGCACCTAAGGAAACTCGATACCCACAGATCCATGGGCCCTGATGGGATGCACCCCAGAGTGCTGTGTGAGCTGGCGGGTGTCATAGCTAAGCCACTCTCCATCATCTTTGAAAGGTCCTGGAGAACGGGGGAGGTGCCGGAGGACTGGAAGAAAGCCAATGTCACGCCAGTCTTCAAAAAAGGCAAGAGGGAGGACCCAGGCAACTACAGGCCAGTGAGCGTCACCTCCATCCCCGGAAAAGTGATGGAACAGCTCATATTGGCAGTTGTCTCTAGGCATATGGAGGACAAGAAGGTGCTCAAGAGCAGTCAGCATGGATTCACCAAGGGGAAATCATGCTTGACTAACCTGATAGCCTTCTATGACAGAATGACCAGCTGGATGGATGAGGGGAGAATGGTGGATGTCATCTACCTCAACTTCAGCAAGGCTTTTGACACCGTCCCTCACAGCATCGTTCTGGGCAAGATCCGGAAGTATGGGATAGATGAGTGGACAGTTAGGTGGATTAGGAATTGGCTTGAAGGCAGGGCTCAGAGGGTGGTTATCAGTGGCACGGAGTCGAGTTGGAGGCCTGTGGTTAGTGGTGTCCCCCAGGGGTCAGTCCGCGGCCCAGTCCTGTTCAATTTATTCATCAATGACCTGGATGAAGGGATGGAGTGCTCCCTCAGCACATTTGCTGATGCTACGAAACTGGGAGGAGTAACTGATAGCCCAGAGGGCTGTGCTGCCATCCAAAGGGACCTGGACACACTGGAAAACTGGGCAGTGAGAAATCTTATGAAATTCAGCAAAGACAAGTGCAAGGTCCTGCACTTGGGGAAAAATAACCCCGGTCACCAGTACAGGCTGGGGATCGACCTTCTGGAGAGCAGCTCTGCAGAGAGGGATCTGGGCGTCATGGTGGATGACAAGTTGACCATGAGGCA
>VZSV01000206.1:1936-15656 GCA_013398735.1 Nothocercus julius | reverse complement strand
GATTGGATAAAGACCACCTCCGTACCTGAGTGGTCGGAAAACCCTGGATGCATGAACTTGGCAGACTAGGATTGGTAGAGCAAGTACGTGGCGGACGAGTGTAGCGCGCGCAAGTATAAAACCCTGACCTTGCTGATAATAAACGGGGCTGTCTGACCACCTGACCTCCTTGCCGCTAGCCCCCCTGCTCCTCAATTGCCGCCACACAGGGCTACAAGGATGATGAGGGGCCTGGAACATCTGCCCTGTGAGGAAATGCTGAGAGAGCTGAGCTCTCAGGGGGTTGGACTAGATGATCTCCAGAGGTCCCTTCCAACCTTAAGCATTCTATGATTCTATGAATGTTTTAGAAAAGCAATATGGGAAAGAACAGAAAACAGTTTGCAGATAGTTATTTTAAGACAGGACAGCACTAGATCTTCTTTCATAATATAATTTTCATTTAGTGTTTCAACTAGAGATTCAATTCAAAGACTAAAAACAAATGCTTTTCTCTATTTACTGGCTCTCTTGATTTTTAATTTTCAGACTCCTCATACTTTCCTCGGTGCTCCTTTTCTGGGCAGAGAGAAATGGAATCCAGTTTTACCTACAAATACATGCACAAGATTTTTTATTTTTCAGGTAAGTGATGCAGAGATAAATATCACACTGAAAAGAGACACATGACAGTGTGATTCCATTCTACTAAATTGAAACAAGGTGAGTTTTTAATCACTGTGTACTGAAAAAGAAGTGCAAAACAACTTGTATATTAGTTTACAAGTCTTAATAGATGACCTGAATTTTCTGTGCCAAAAGAATATGGTCAGCAAAACTAGTAGAAAAACAACAGAAATGTGTGTCTGACCACACTTGATTGCTCAACGTTTGAACTTTGCAGTGATGTCTTGCTCTACATTGTGGAAAAAAAACGCCAGATCTCATTTACTAACAAGACAGCTTTCAAATGATCTGAAATTTCTTCCTCCAAGTGGTCTCTACTATAAAGCTTTTTCTACTATAAAGCATTTACACAATCCACATATACACAGGAGGAATGTTATTTTCTCTCTCTCATCAGCAGGTGGCTTCCTTTCTCATGTTCAAAAGCTCAGTCCTACCACATTCCAAATATTTATAGAGAGGGCCTTTATGCATACTTAATATGGTTTTTCCAGAAAATATAAAATTAAGAAAAAGTATATATTTAAATTTCAATTCCAACTCCTTTTATATAGATTGCGTAAAACACATTTAGCATATTGCTGCAAGATGGATAAACAGAGTTTTCAAACTTGAGGACAGAATCAAGAAACAAAGTAGTTTTCCCAGTCTAGTCAGTAAAGCTATTGCTAGTATTATTGGGGATACTGCATTCCAGGAGCAATATAGAGTAAGTGGAGAGATACTGGCAGACAACAGTGATACTGATGAGGGCCTACAATATATGAAGAAACTGCATGCAAAAAAGGACTGAAAAAAACTGTTTCACACCAGGCTAAAATAGAAAATATATGTTTCAAGCTGAAAACACTTTAAAGGAAAAAAAAATCATAGTGTTAAAATTCAAGTTTTTTTCAATGGTATTTCTTGAAAAAAAACCTTAATTTAAACAGAAGTTAGTTTTCCTCAAAGCAATTTCAACTATTGGCTTACATGCCATTTACTTAATTTAAAATCTATAAAGCAATGGGTATATGACCTTGATATTCAAAAATGACATTTCTCATTTGTTGTTGAAGCATGTAAAAAAAAAAACAAAAATCAATATTTTATTTTTCAACACTTGAATAGAAAGAGCAATAAAGCAGCATGCTCATATGGGTATATAAATTGATCACAGAGTCTTTCAAGGTAATTTGGTAAGATTTAAAAATAATACTTGGTAATTGAGCAGTGCAATTGGTATCCAGCAGGTAATCCAGCAGGGTCCCTATGGGCTTTCGTGCGGCCTCCCCGGGCTGCTGTGTGCAGTGGGCTGGGGGGACCTGAGGGGCTTTTGGTTGGCCTCCGTGCGCACTGGGCCAGGAGGCCCTACAGGCTTATGTGCGGCCTCCCCAGATCACTACGCGCACTGGGCCGGGGAGCTCCTATGGGTTTTCAGGCAGCAACCCAGGGCCTCCGTGTGCATGGGGCCAGGGGGACCCAACAGGATTTTGTGAAACCTCCTGGGGCCTCTGTATGCCCTGGGCCATGCAGGCCCTATGGGCTTTTTTGTGGCCTTCTGGGGCATCTGTTTGCTCTGGGCCAGGGGGGGCCTATGGGCTTTCATGCGGCCTTACAGGACCTCCCTATGCACTTGGCTAGAGGGCCCTGCGGACTTTTGCACTGATTCATGAGGCATCCCTGCGCACTTGACTTGGAGGGTCCTATGGTCTTTGTGCGGCCTTCCAGGGCCTCTGTGCACACTGGACCAGGGTGGCCCTACGGGCTTTCGTGTGGCCTTCCAGGACTTCAATGTGCAATGGACCGGGAATGCCCTATGCACTTTCGTGCAGCTTCCCGGGGCCTCCGTGTAATTTGGGCCTATGTGTGCACTGGGCCGAATTGTCCCGAAGGGCCTTCGTGCTTCCTCCCATGGCCCCTGGGCACAATGGGCTGTGGGGGCCTGACGGTCTTATGCGTGGCCTCCCAGGGCCTCTGTGTGCACTGGGCCGGGGGGGCCCTACGGAGTTTCATGAGGCCTCCCTGGACCTCCGTGTGCACTGAGTTGCAGTGTCCCTTTGTGCTTTCATGCGGCCTCCCAGGGCCTTTGTGTACACTGGGCCGTTGGGAACCTACGGGCTTTCGTGCAGCCTCCCAGGGCTTCCATGCGCACTGAGCCGGGGGGGCCTCATGAGCTTTTGTGTGGCTTCCCGGTGCCTCCGTACACACTGGGCTGGTGGGCGCTATGGGATTTTGTGCAGCCTCCAAGGTCCTCTGTGTACACAGGGCCAGGTGGGTCCTACGAGCTTTCGTGCTGCCTCCTGTGACCTCCGTGTGAACTGGGTCAGGGAACGCCAGATGGGATTTCATGCGGCCTGCCGGGACATTCATGTGCAATGAGTCTGTGAGGCCCTATGGGCTTTTGTGCGGCCTCCTGGGGCCTCCATGCACACCGGCCCAGGGTGCCCTTACGGGCTTTTGTGCAGGCTGTCCAGGCTTCTGTGCACGTGGAGCTACAGGGGCCTGATGGGCAACCTCCCAGGGCCTCCATGTGCACTGGGCTGGATGGGCCTGACAGGCTTTTATATGGCCTCCCGAAGCCTCTGTGTGCACTGGGCCGGGGAGACCCTAGCGGCTTTTGTGCGTCCTTCCAGGGCATACATGCACAGTGACTGGGGGGGCCCGAAGGACTTTTGTGGGGCCTCCCGGGGCCTCCGTGCACACTGGGCTCGGAGGCAAGACGGGCTTTCCTGAGCCCTCTCAGGGCCTCAGTGCCCGTTGGCCTAATGAGGCTCTATGGGCTTTTGTGCAGCCTCCTGGGGCCTCCGTGAGAGAGGGGCCGAGGGGACCCTACTGATTTTCATGAGGCTTCCTGGGACCTCCGTGCACACTGGGCCGGGGGAGCCCTACAGGGAATTCCCTACAGGGAATTGTGCAGCTTCCCAGGGCCTTCGTGCTCACTGGGCCGGGGAGATCCTAGGGGCTTTCATGCATCCTCCCAGGGCCTCCATGCACACTGGGCCGGGGGGCCTCTATGGGTTTTCGTGTGGCCTGCCGTGACCTCAGTGTGCAGTGGGCCTGGGGGCCCTACGAGATTTTGTGCTACCTCCCAGAACATTCGCGTGCACCGGGCCAGGGGTGATGTATGGACTTTCGTGCAGTCTCCTGGGGCCTCTGTGTGCTCTGGGCCATGGGGGCAATAGGGGGTTTTGTGCATCCTCCCAGGGCGTCTATGCTCAATGGGCCGGGGGTGCCTGATTGACTTTTGTGCTGCCTCCTGGGACCTCCGTGCGAAAATGGCTGGGGCACCCCTGACAGGGTTTCATGCAGCCTCTTGGGGCCTCCGTGCACAATGTCCCGCGAGGCTGTGACAGAATTTATTAAGGTCTACTGGCACCTCCGTGCGCACTGGGTCTGGGGCACCCTACGGGCTTTCATGTGGCCTCCCAAGGCCTCCACGCGCACTGGGCTGCAGGTGCCTCATGGGATTTTGTATGGCCTCTCGGGACCTCTGTGAGCACACTGCTGTGGGGACCCTATGGGATTTTGGGTGGCTTCCCGGGGCCTCCGTGTGCACTGGGCCGGGGGAACTCTATGGGCTTTCGTGCAGCCTCCCTAGGCCAGCATGTGCACTGGACCGGGGGGGCTCTATGGGTTTTCGTGTGACCTCAAAGGGCCGCTATGTGCATTGGCCAGTGCGGCCTTTTGGAGCCTCCATGTGCCCAGTGCGCAGGGAGGCCTCGGGAGGCCGCAGGAAAGCCCTTAGGGCCCCCTGAATCCAGTGCACATGGAGGCTGCACGAAAGCCTGTAGGGCCTCCCTGGAACAGTGTGCACAGAGACCCTTTGAGGATGCACGAAAGTCCGTAGGCCTCCCCCCGGACCAGTGCATAAAGAGGCCCCCAGAGTCCTCACGAATACCTGTAGGGCTGCCATGGCCCACTGCGCGTGGAGGCCTTTGAAGGTCACACGAAAGCCCGTAAGGCCTCTCCGTCCCTGTGCACATGCAGGCCCCACAAGGCCGCAAGAAAGCCTGTAGGGCCCACAGGCCCAGTGTGCACGGAGGCTCTTGGAGGCCCCAGGGAAGCCCACAGGGCCCCCCCAGCCCAGCGCAGAGGTCCGGGGAGGCTGCATGAAAGCCTGTAGGGCTCCCCTGGGCCAGTGCCCACAGAGGTCCTGGGCGACCATACAAAAGCCCGTAGGGCCCCTCCGGCCCTGTTCGCGTGGAGGCCCCGGGAGGCAACACAAAAGCCTGTAGGCCCCCTCTGGCCCAGTTTGCACAGAGGCCCCGGGAAGGCGCATTAAAGTCCTCAGCACCCCGCCCCCCAGCCCATTGCACATGGAGGCCCTGAGAGACCACATGAAAGCTCATAGGGCCCCCCCGGCCCAGTGCGCAGGGAAGCCCTTGAAGGCCACCCGAAAGCCATAGGGCCCTCTGGCTCAGTGCGCACTCAGTTGCGGGGCTCAGTAGGCCCCACAAGGCTGTGCCAAAGCAAATCAGGGCCCCCTGGAGCAGTGCGTAAGGAGGCTTCGGGAGGCCTCACCAAAGCCCGTAGGGCCCCCTGGCGTAGTGCGCACAGAGGCCTGGGGAGGCCACATGAAAGCCTGTAAGGCCCTCCCGCCTAGTGAGCACGCAGGCCCTTGGAGGCCTCATGAAAGCCTGTGCGGGGCCCCCCCGCCAGTGAGCAGGGAGGCCCCAGGAGGCTGCATGAAAGCCTGTGCAGCGGCCTGGCCTTGTGTGCACGGGGGCCCTGGGAGGCCGCATGAAAACCCATGGGGCCCTCCTGGCCCAGTGCAGACGGAGGTTCTTGGGGGCTGACTGAAGCCCACTGGGGCACCCTGGAGCAGTGTACACAGAGGCCCCAGAAGTCTGCACAAAAGCCTGTAGGGCCCCTGAGGCCCAGTGTTTGTGGAGGCCCTTGAAGGCCGCAGGCAAGCTTGTAGGGCCCCCTTGGACCAGCGTGCATGGAGGCTCCAGGAGGCCACACGAAAGCCCGTAGGGCCCCTCCAGACCAGTGTGCATGGAAGTCCTGGGAGGTCGCACGAAATCACGTAGGGCCTCCCCGACCCAGTGCGCACGGAGGGACAGGGAAGCCACACAAAAGCCGGTAGCAATCCCCTGGCCCAGTGCGCACAGAGGCCACCTGAAAACCCATCGGGGCCCTCTGGATCAGTGCACACGGAGGCCCCGGGAGGCCGCACAAAAGCCCCTAGGGCCCCTCCGGACCACTGTGCAAGGAGGCCCTTGGAGGCTGCACGAAAGCCCATAGGTTCCCCCCAGCCCAGTGCACATGGAGGATGTGGGAGGCCACATGAAAGGCATAGGGTTCTCCTGGGCCAGTGCGCATGGAGGTCCTGGGAGACATCACGAAAACCTGTCGGGGCCCCTGGAGGAGTGTGCACAGAGGCCCCGGGAGACCACATGAAAGCCTGAAGGGCCCCTCTGACTCAGTGTCTGCAGAGGACCTTGGAGGTTGCACGAAAATCTGTAGGGCATCCCCGGTACAGTGCGCATGGAGGCCCTTGATGGTCGCATAAAAGCCCGTTGGGCTCCCCAGCCCACTCCGGATGCAGGCCATTAAACAGCTCACGAAAGCCCGTAGGGGTCCCCAGGCCTAGTGTGCACGGAGGCCCCAGGAGGCCGCATGAAATTCTGTAGAGACCCCCCCGGCCCAATGTGCATAGAGACTTTGGGAGGCTACACGAAAAGGCCCAGTTTGAACGCAGGCCCTGGAAAGCTGCACAAAAGCCCTCAGGGCCCCCCCGACCAAGTGCGCACAGAAGCCCTTGGAGGACGCATGAAAGCCCATTGGGTCCCTGGCCCAGTGCGCACACTGGCCCTGGGAGGCTACATGAAAGCCCGTAGGGCCCTCCAGCCCAGTGCACACGGAGGCACCAGGAGGCCGCACGAAAGCCCATAGGGCCCGCCCTGGACCAGTGCATATGGTGGCCCCGGGAGGCTGCAGAAAAACCCGTTGGGACCCCCTGGAGGAGTGTGCACAGAGGCCCCAGGAGACCAGGCAAAAGCCCCCAGGGCTCCCCCGACTCAGTGCACATGCAGGGTCTTGGAGCTCGCATGAAAGCCCATGGGGCATCTCCGGCCCAGTGCCCATGGAGGCCCTGGGAGGTCGCAAGAAAGTCCGTAGGGTCCCCCGGCCCAGTGCACATTGAGGCCCCGGGTGACTACATGAAAGCCTGTAGGTCCCCTGGTCCAATACACACGGAGGCTCCAGGAAGCCACATGAAATCCCTGAGGGCCCCTCTGGCGCAGTGCACATGCAGGCCCTTGGAAACTGCCCAAAAGGCAGTAGGGGCATCCCGGCCCAGTGTGCATGGAGGCCCAAGGAGGGCACACAAAAGCCTGTGGGGTCCCCCTGGCCCAGTGCCCACGGAAGTCGCACGAAAGCCCATCGGGGTCCCCTGGAGCAGTGCACTCAGAGGCTACAGGAGACCACACAAAATCCTGTAGGGCCCCCCCTGTCCCAGTGTGCACAGGGGCCCTTGGATGTCTCACAAAAGCCCGTAGGGCCCCTCCAACCCAGGGCGGACAAAGGCCCTTGGAGGTTACACAAAAGGCTACACCTGCAGCCTAGTGCGGACAAAGGCCCTTGGAGGACACACGAAAGCTTTTAGGCTCCCCCCGGCACAGTGTGCATGGAGGCGCTGGGAGCTTAGCTCATCCTTCGCTAAGCTTTTGGTTTGTGTCACAAAACCAGTTTGTGACACAACTGTAGACTTTTGGATTAGTGGGAGCATATTTTTAGTAGAAGGAGGAAGCGTAGAGTCCCACTTAGAGTGAGGCTGCAAAGCCTATGCCAAAGTAGGTACGGAGCTGTGCCAACACTCATCCTTTGCTTATTTTCTGGATCACATCACAGACAGTGATGCATTTAATCGATGTAATGCTAGACTTTCAGATTAGTGGTAGCACAGAGTTAGGAGAAGGAGAAAGCATAGAAGCCCACTTGGAGTGTGGCAGAAAGGGTATGCCAAGGAAACTGCACAGCTGTGCCTAGACTCATCCTTCGCTTACGTTTTTGTGTCAGAAACAGGTATTTTAATGCGAGGCATTTGCCTGAAGCAATTCTAGACTTTTGGATTAGTGATGGCATAGAGTTAGGAGAAGGAGGGAGCATAGAGGCCTACTTGGAGTGAGGCCCCAAAAGGCATGCCAAGGGAAGTGCACGTCTGTGCCAAGACTCATCCTTCACTTACTTTCTGGTTCACATCTCAAAGAGGCATCTCAAAGAGGTGATGTGAGGCATTTGCCTGACGCAACGGCTAGACTTTAGGATTAGTGATGGCATAGAATTAGGAGAAGGAGCCAGTGTAGAGCTGCACTTGGAGTGAGGCTGCAAAGGACATGCCAAGGGAAGTATGGGGCTGTGCCAACACTCACCCTTTCCTTATTTTCTGTTTTACAGCCACAAGCAGTGCTGGTGATGCGAGGCATTTGCCTTATGTAATCGTAGACTTTCAGATAAGTGACAGGATTGAGGTAGGAGAAGGAGGAAGCATAGAGCCCCACTTGGAGTGAGGCTTCAAAGGGCACACCAAGGGAAATGCGCGGCTCTGTCAAAATTCATCCTTCACTCTCTTTCCGATTTCGAGTAACAAACATGGTTGGTAGTGGGACACATTTGCCTGGTGTAATGCTAGACTTTAGGATTTGTAAACACCCCAACTTGGAGTGAGGCTACAAAGGGCATGCCAAGAGAAGTACGGGGCTGTGCCAAGACTCATCCTTCACTTGTTTTCTGGTTTACATGGAAAGCAGTGTTGTTGATGCGAGGCATTTGCCTAACACAGTAACAGACTTTTGGATTAGTGATAGAATTGATTTAGGAGAAGGAGGAAGCGTAGAGCTGTGCTTGGAGTGAAGCTGGAAAGAGCATGCCAAGGGAAGTGCGGGACAGTGTCAAGAATCATCCTTTGATCTCTTTCTGGTTTAGGGTTACAAACATGGTTGCTAGTGGGACCCATTTGCCTGGTGTAATGCTAGACTTTAGGATTCGTAATCGCATTGAGGTAGGAGAAGGAGGAAGCATAGAGTCCCACGTGGCGTGAGACTGCAAAGGGCATGCCAAGGGAAGTGCATGGCTCTGTCAAGACTCATCCTTCGCTTACTTTCTTGTTGGGGAGTCACAAAAAGGGTTGTTGGTGGGATTCATTTGCCTAACACAATGGTTGACTTTTGGATTAGTGACAGCATCAAGTTAGGAGAAGTAGGAAGCGTAGAGTCCCACTTGGAGTGAGTCTCCAAAGGGCATGCCGAGCGAAGTGCGCAGTTGTGACAAAACTCAACCTTTGCTTACTTTTTGGTTGAGGTTAACAAACAGGTTTGGTAGTGGGAGGCATTTGCCTGACGCAATGCTAGACTTTTGGATTAGTGGTAGCATCGAGGTAGGAGAAGCAGGAAGCGTAGAGTCCCACTTGGGAGTGAGACTGCAAAGGGCATGCCAAGGGAAGTGCACAGCTGTGCCAAGACTCCACCTTTTCTTACTTTCTGGTTGAGGTTAACAAACAGGGCTGGTAGGGGGAGGCATTTCCCAGACGCAGTTCTAGACTTTCAGATTAGTGATGGCATAGAGTTAGGAGAGGAAGGAAGCCTAGAGCTGCACTTGGAGTGAGGGGACAAAGGGCATGCCAAGGGAAGTACGGGGCTGTGCCAAGACTCTTCCTTCACTTATTTTTTGGTTCATGTCACAAACAGTGTTGATGATGTGACACATTTAACCGATGTAATGCTAGACTTTGAGATTAGTGGTGGCATGGAGTTAGGAGAAAGAGGAAACGTAGAACCTTTCTTGGAGTGTGACAGAAAGGGCATGCCAAGGGAAGTGCGCGGCTGTGCCAAGACTCATCCTTCGCTTAGTTTCTCACTGAGGATAAGAAACAGGGTTGGTAATGGGAGGCATTTGCCTAAAGCAATGGTAGACTTTTGGATTAGTGATAGAATTGATTTAGGAGAAGGAGGAAGTGTAGATAGCCACTTGGAGTGAGGCTGCAAACGCATGCCAAGGGACGTATGGAGCGGAGCCAACACTCACCTTTACCTTTTTTTCTGGATCACATCGCTAACAGCGTTGGTGATGTGAGGTATTTTTCTTGAGGCAATGGTAGACTTTCAGATAAGCGATAGGATCGAGGTAGGAGAAGGTGGAAGCGTAGAAGGCCACTTGGAGTGAGGCTGAAAAGAGCATGCCAAGGGAAGTGCACGGCTGTGCCAACACTCATCCTTCACTTACGTTTTGGTTGAGGTCACAAACAGTGTTGGTGATGCGAGGCATTTTCCTGAAGTAACACTAAAGTACAGGATTAGTCATAGCATCAAGTTAGGAAAGGTAGGAAACATAGAGCCTCATGTGGAGTGAGGCTGCAAAGGGCATTACAAGGGAATTGTGGGGCAATGCCAAGACTCATGTGTTACCTACTCTGTGGTTCAGAAGAGAAACTGGGTTGGTGGTGTGGAGGCACTTTCCTGAAGTAACACCAGAGTACAGGATAAGTGATAGGCTGGTGTTAGGAGAGGGAGGAAGTGTAGAGCCCCTTTTGGAGTGAGGCTGCAAATAGCACCCCAAGGGAAATCCGAAGCTGTGCGAAGAGTCTTGCTTCACCTACATTGTATTTAGTGTGAAGAAACAGGTTTGGTGGTGTGGAGGAATTTTCCTGATGTACAGGATTAGTGATAGCATGTAGTTAGGAGAAGGAACAAGCATAGAACAACTTTTGGTGTGAGGTGGCAAGGGCATTGCCAAAGGAAGTGTTGGACTGTGCCAAGACTAATGTTTATCCTACATTGTGTTTTGGGTGAGAAACAGTGTTGATGGTCTGGAGGAAGTTTCCTGACATAATGCTGGAGTACAGGATTAGTGATAGCATTGAGTTAGGATAGGGAGGAAGCGTAAATCCCCTTTCGGAGTGAGGGAGGAAGAGTAGAGCCCAATTTGGAGTGAGACTGCAAAGGGCATGTCAAGGGAACTGCAGGGCTATGGGAAGTCTCATGCTTCGACTCCTTTTTGTTTTGGGTGAGATAAAGTGTTGGTAGTGTGACGGCATTTTCCTGATGTAATGCTGATTAGTGACAGTGTTGAGTTAGGAGAGGGAGGAAGTGTAGAGCCCCATTTGGAGTGAGGCTGCAAATAGCATGCCAACGGAACTGTGGGGCTGTGTCAAAATTCATGCTATGCCTAATTTGTGTTTCAGGAGAGAAACAGGTTTGATATTGTGGAGGCATTTTCCTGATGTAACGGAAGATTACAGGATTAGTGATAGCATCGAGTAAGGAGAGGGAGGAAAGGTACATCCTCATTTGCAGTGAAGCTTCAAAGGGCATGCCAAGGGAAGCGCCGGGCTGTGACAAGAATCATCCTTCGCTTACATTCTTGCACGGGTCACAACCAGAGTTTGTGATGCGACACTTTTTCCTGACATAACACCAGAGTAGAGGATTAGTGGTAGCATCGAGTTAGGATAGCGAGGAAGCATAGAGCCCCATTTGGAGTGCGGCTGCAAAGGGCATGCCAAGGGAAGTCTGAAGCTGTGCCAAGACTCTTGCTTCGCCTATATTGAGTTTCGTGTGAGAAACAAGTTTGTAGGTGTGGAGGAATTTTCCTGATGTAATACTAGAGCTTGCAATTAGTAATAGCATCCAGTTAGGAGAAGGAAAAAGCGTAGATCGCCATTTGGAGTGAGGCTGCAAAGGGCATGCCAAGGGACGTGTGGGACTGTGCCAAGACTCATGCTTAGCCTACTTTTTTTTTGGGGTGAAAAACAGGCTTTGTGTTGTGGAGGAATTTTCCTGATGTAACGCTAGAGTTTAGGATTAGAAATAGGTTTGTTTTAGGAGGGAGGAAGGGCAGAGCCCAGTTTCGAGTGAGGCTGCAAACAGCATTCAAAGGGAAGTCCAAAGGTGTAAAACAACTCATGCTTGGACTACTTTGTGTTTTGGATGAGAAACAGGGTTGCTGGTGTGGAGGCAAATTCCTGATTGAACATTTAAGTTAAGGATTACTGATAGCATCAAGTTAGGAGAGGGAGGAAGCGTATAGCCCCATTTGGAGTGAGATTGCAAAGGGCAAGCCAAGAGAAGTGATGGACTGTGACATGAATCATGCCTTCATTCTTACTCGGGTCACAAACAGTGTTTTTGATGCGATGCACAACCGGAAAGTAAGCAAAGGTTGAGTCTTGGCACAGCCTGGCACTTCCCTTCGCATGCCCTTTGCAGCCTCACTCCAAAAGGGCATCTACGCTTCCTCCCTCTCGTACTTAATGTGTAAATGATCCTAAACTCTAGCGTTACGTCAGGAAAAAGTGTTGCATCCCAAACCTTGATTGTGACCCTAGTAATAATGTAGGCGAAGGATGAGGCCCACACTTCCCTTGGCATGCTCTTTGAAGCCTCACTCCAAATGGAGCTCTACATTTCGTCCCTCTCCTAACTTGAGCCTATAACTAATCCTGTATTCTAGCATTATATCAGGAAAACGCCTCCATACCACCAACGCTATTTCTCACCCGAATCACAAAGTACGCGAAGCACTTCCCTTGGCATGGCCTTTCCAGCCACACTCCAAAAGGGGCTTTTCAATTTCTCTCTCTCCTAACTCGATGCTATCACTCTCCCTATCTCTACTGTCACATCAGGAAAATGCATCCACACCAACAGCGCTGTTTCTCACCCTAACGAAAAAGTAGGCCAAGTATGAATTGTGGTACACCTTCAGACCTCCCTTGGCATGCCCTCTGCAGCCTCACTCCAAAAGGGTCTCTACGCTTCCTCCCTCTCCTAACTTGATGCTATCACAAATCCTACAATCTAGCATTACATGAGGAAAATGCCTCCACGCCACAAACCCTGTTTCCCAACCGAACAAATAAGTAGGCCAAGCATGAGTCATGGCACACGTTTCAACTTCCCTTTCCATGTCCTTTGCAGCCTCACTCGAAATGGAGCTCTACGCTTCCTCGCTCTCCTAACTCTAGCCCATCAGTAATCCTAAACCTTGGGATTACATCAGGAAAAATCCTTCACACAGACTGTTTCTCACCCCAAGTACATATTATGCAAAGAATGAGTTTTGGCACAGTCTCAAACTTCCCTTGGCATGCTCTTTGCAGCCTGACTACAAATGGACCTCTACGCTTCCTCCTTCTCCTAACTCTAGGCTATCACTAATCCTGTACTCTACCACAACTTCAGGAAAATATCTCCACACCACGAACCCCGTTACTCTTCCAAAAAACATAGCAGAAAAGAATGCGTCTTAGCACAGCCCCGCACTTCCCTTCGCATGCCCTTTGCAGCTTCACTCCCAAAGGGACTCTATGCTTCGTCCATCTCCTAACTCGAGCCTATTACAAATCCTGAACTCTAGCATTACGTCAGGAAAAACCGTCGCATCACTAACTCTGTTGGAGTTTGTGGAGGATAAAAATGCCTTCACTGCAAATGAGCATGAGCCGTGCAAGAATGTAAGCGAAGGATGATTCCTGTCACAGCCCGGCACTTCCCTTGGCATGCCCTTTGAAGCTTCACCGCAATTGAACATGTACCTTTCCTCCTATTCCTAATGCCATGCTATCAGTTATCCTAAACTCTACCATTGCAGCATGACAATGCCTTCACACCAACAACCCTCTTTGTAAATCGAAACACAAAGTAGGCAAAGAATTAGTCTTGACACACCATGACACTTTCCTTGGCATGCCCTTTGCAGTCTCATTCCAAATGGGGCTCTATGCTTCCTCCATCTTCTATCGCGATGCTATCACTAAGCCTCTACTCTGGCGGTACGTCAGCAAAAAGCGTCGCATCACTAACTCTGTCTGTGACCCGAACATGAATGTAAGGGAAGGATGATTCTTGTAACAACCCAGCGCTTCCCTTGGCATGCCTTTTGTAGCTTCACTGCAAATGAGCATGTACCTTTCCTGCCTCTCCTAACGCCATGCTATCACTTATCCGAACCTCTACCATTGCAGCATGAAGATGCCTTCACTGAAAATGACCATGACCCATGTAAAAATGTAAACGAAGGAGGATTCCTGTCACAGCCCGGAGATTCCCTTGGCATGCCCTTTGAAGCTTCA
>VZSV01000205.1:1300625-1322576 GCA_013398735.1 Nothocercus julius | reverse complement strand
AGGAACAAATCGGAGCTGTGCAAAACTGGAAAAAGCCCAGGTAAAATAAACTGTGACAA
Organism: Nothocercus julius; assembly: GCA_013398735.1. Taxonomy (NCBI): domain Eukaryota; kingdom Metazoa; phylum Chordata; class Aves; order Tinamiformes; family Tinamidae; genus Nothocercus; species Nothocercus julius. Next base: position 1,322,517 of record VZSV01000205.1, on the reverse strand, counting down.
GACACCGCATTAACTTCTTTTGACTTAAAAAATATTTTTATATAAGTATATATATATATATATAAAACTATAACTATTATCTAAAAAAAAAAGTCTGGACAGAAGTAGATCATACCTCGAAAGGCCATTTTATTCCCCTAATGACTGCAAGGAAGATGTCAAAAACACAGTTTACCCCTAAGATATTTTCTTAAGGTATCTTCCTCTTCTTCAGCTTGGCTTATGGCCATGACAAACCTCAGCACAGGTTTCTAACTCAGGATAAAATGCCAAGAAAGTTGCAGCGTCCTCTAAGGTGCAGTAAAGTATATTCCTGTTAACATCCTCTATCTTAGGGCTTCTGCCGAGGCACCGCTATGGCCCCTTGCTCTAAGAGATGCCAAGTCATAAATAAGAAAGAGAATAAAATCAGTAAATTATGCTTAAAATAGCATTAGAGAAAGAGTAAAATAAAACGTTTGCCAAGTGGGAGAAAGAAGAAATCAATATTGTTTAACACGTTTCTAGATTGCCAACCACCAGAGAGTGCAGGAGCTTACAACAATAAAAATACAACTTTAATACAGTACCAATAGAAAGCAGCAACAAAATCAATCAGAAGCTAAGTGAAATTCATGAAGCTCTGGTTCTAGCTGAGAAAGCTCCCTGTCCTCCCCAAGCAGCCTGCAAAAAAAAAAAAAGAACCAACAGTGGGCTCTGGCTACACGTTTTTAATGGTTACAGGGAAAACAAGGTTTCAAGGTTATAAATCCGTTATAAATACGGAGTCTCCATCCTCGGACATATTCAAAACCTGATGGGATGCAGCCCTGGGAAACAGCTGAGTAGCTCACTGCTCAGGCCAGCAGCGCTTTTTCACAAACCAAAACTTGAGTTTTTAACACACAGGACCAGAATATCCAACTCCATCTGCTCCAAAAGAATCTCCAGTTAAGCCTCTACTATTAATATGACGGACCATACAAGCTAATTTCTTTATTACTTTGCTGATCATCTTTATGGATATTTGCATGAAACCCACCTGTTTTCTCAGCCCATCTGTTCCTGCTGCTCATTTACAATGTGAACTCTTAATTCTACCTTTTGATATTAAAACTGCTCCCTGTGAAGGTAATTATGTCAGCAAAAACAAAAAGTCATGATGCCTAATGGAAAATGGCAAGCACAAGCTACCAGAATTGCTATAAATGGCTTTTCTAATACGTATTTAAATAGAACTGCTTCTACATATAGAGCTCCTTAGGATGCATAAACTGCATTACAAAGTCATACAAAAGTTACGCTAAACCGAACATCACACATTATAAAGAAAAAATAAAAATATTATCTCTTCATCGGACTTTTATTTAACACTACCAGAGCAATAAATAATGATTTAAGGTGTCTGCTAGCTATGTATGCTTTTAATAAAAGCCAAGGCCAGTTCTCAAGAGCTCTTCACACACATGTACTTAAGATACAAAAGCAGCAGTCAAAACTCTTCAAAATTACTGTCTCTGCAGATATATACTACTAATCCTCATTGATGTTACTCATAAATTGACGGGGCAGAAAAGGAAATTCCACTCCTGTGGTGGCCAGGGTACATCTACTTAAATAAAACCAAAATGTGTGCCCTAAACTACAACACAAAGTTTTTGCCAGCATATCTTTTTAAAATACACTAAATACGAAATGTATTCAGTACATACACTGACATAAAAGTTAGTAACATGATGAAGCCAGTGCATACTCTGTCCTTGGTCTTAATGGCATTAAACACCTGCCTTAGCTGGTGAACCTCTGGTGTTCAGAAAAGATTTCCAAAATAGCTTGTAAATAGAGAAATGCCCCAGATGCTCATTTTGTCTATCAGACTTTAAAACTGGGCATAATGGGTTTTCTTAAGTCACACTACAACTTAAGTAGATTCAAGTCTGCTTCACCCAGACTAATCTGAATGCCCAATCTAGTCTTTAAGCTAAAGAAACATATTTTAAAAGGACCTGAAAATCCCCAGGCTAGCATCATTCCTATTCATCATTCCTGTTAAATAAATGCAAGGCTGTTTTTCACTGAGAAAATAAAATGACATATGTGCGACATTCTCTACTTCATGGGCAACTTTCATATATTTTGAGTTTGAAACCGGTTTCAATTTGCCAAGAAAAATGTCTTGTTTTTTCCTCTTTGCTTCATAGCAGCACGCAGGGTAACACAAGCTGGGAAAGTCGGCATTTTTCTTTGAGCAGATTCTGCTCAGCAGGATCCAAATCTTTAACAGGAGAAAATCAGCACGATCTCTCCAACATTAGATCCTCAAGAAACGCCGGGAGCCGTAACTTCCAGAGAAGTTCTAAAAAAAGAGTCTTTTCTTCCTTTATTATTATTATGCTAGCCTGCAGAAAAAGTTAAATTTGATTAGGGTAATCAATATTGCTTGGAATTGTGATACATGACACCCAAATAGCTCTTTTGTAGAAAAACGAGGATGGGATGAAGGAATGAATGAAGCGTAGCCGCAATGCAGTGCTTCTTCCAGCAGCCAGACCTGCTAACTTCCCTACCCTTTCTCTAAATAGCAGCTGTGATTTCTTCCTCTAATTACAATTCACTCTGACTCCCCTCTTCCAACCCCCAAACTAATTTTAACATAGCTTCTTGTTAATTAACTCCGTTAATTGGTAATGCTTCTCGGCAAATTTAGTAGGTTGCTGAAAGCACTGACTCGGTGTGTAGTAAATGCATATTCATCCTGATAAAATTCATGAAAAATGCCTCCTTCTCCTCTTTACGGAATTCTCCTAATTCAACAAACTGTCTTCTCTTACCTTAAGTCTAGTTGCAAAGGCCCAGAAAGTTCTGGGAAAACCACCACTGAATACGTTACAAACTAGAAATTAAATAAGCACATCCTGTTCTATCAACTTACATTCCTCGGGATACCTTCCCCGGAGGGTCTTTGGAGAAGTCATACTCACTGATTTCTGAATTTATTAAAAATAATAAAATTACAAGAGCCAACTCATTTCATCCAGTCCAGAAAACACATTATTAAATGCAGAACCTTCCCTGAGATTTGGATTTTTAATGAATGAAGGAGCCCAAGTCATCCGTAACAACATGGAGCTCTGGTAGATGCTGTTGGAAAAAAGCTCCTGGAAAACAGCATTACAGAAGACTCTCTGCTTAGGAACTCAAAGAGTGGTTTATCCAGGCAACTGAACTATAGATCCCAAAAAGGGGCTTCATTTGTTTCAAATGAGGTTTTGTAAACTCTTCTTCAAACATTACAGCAGTGAAATGACTCTGCATGATGACGCACGGTTGGCCAACACCTCATATCCCAAAGGCGCACCTCCAAGTACCACGGACCTGCTCTGCAAACGAGAACGATGTTCTTGCATTGGAAATACCTGCAGCATGTTACTGCATAGATCAATATTCAGAGTTTGCAATTTTAATGACAGTAAAGAGTTTTTAGGAAGTTCCTTTCTAGCAAAACATACGCTTTCCTGCAACGCTGCTTACTGCAAGAAGGATGCTGCAGCACCCAGAAATGGGCAACCGCTTCCAGAAGTCTGGAAAACATTTGGAGCTGTCTGATGGCTGAGGAAAATAGTTTAATAGGCCTCATAGCCATTCCTCCTTCCCTCATTGCTGTTCTTCTGCATACAAGGCTGCTTCCAGCAGATACCTGACCTATAGCAGAACAAAAAGTTCACACATCTTATTCTACAGAGTCCTGAGTAGCTCCAAAAGCCATAAATCTTTCAATCTGCCTTTGCAAAGTGGCATCCATCATGGTGCCAGAAAGGTGTCATCTTTAATTTGCCTCTTCACACCTCTAATAAGACTTTTTATGCCTTGGTTTTAATATATGTTCAAAAAATATACCATGCTCGAGCTCTCTCCCCGTTCAATCCTTAAAGGAGTCCTTGTAATCTTGCATACCTATACAAATTGTTCTTAGCAGAGTTTAGGTTCAGAAGAGGGAGGACTGTGAGTACTTCTTCCCCTCCACTCTGGTATGGGGTTCAAAAGCTCTGCTGAAAGAGAGCTCACAACTTCCAAAAGAGAAAACACTGAATTAGCATCAAAATGAGGGAGAAACAATTGGTCAACAAACAAATTCTTGACTCAGGTCTGTTTTCTGCAAGGTCTTCTCCTCCAAGAGAGTGTCACCACAGCATATTGGAAGCTCTCATACCAAATTTTCGGAACTCTGGAGCAGCTCAGTGTACTACAACGGAAGAGTCTCTGCCTTTTGGTATTGCAGAAAAAGCTCTCTGCCCTTAAGGTTGATATATTAACTTCATAAACTTTATAATGTGCTTTTCCACAGCGGAGCTGAGCTGCGCCAGAATTCTAAGAAATATAGTCGTCCGCAAAATTGACATGGACATTTCTCTAACAAATACTCCCACAAAATAATTTTTTGCATAAACCATATCTTACGCATTCAGATTTCGTTATTTTTTGGTTTTCACTACTTCCAAGAAGACATAAATTCAATCCCCAACGCTAACAAGCAGAGCCTCCAGAGGTCCCACTTAAATCTTGGTCGCACACAAGTAGACGATAAAAAAAAGCCAACGCAGACAACTGAATTTTACATCTTCAGGAAGATTCCTTGAATTCAACCAAACACAGTTAAATATCTGCCACAGAAGACCATATCTTAGCTTACAAACAACATGCTGATCAACTGCTGGCTCTCGTATCTGCTTAATCAACCCTTCATACTTGCTGGATTTACCAAAATGACTTGTACTTAATGATTTTGTGTTTTAGCTAGGACAGGTAACACCAGCAGGAAAGGCAGGGCCAGCAAGGACTCCCACCCAAGCTGTGCAGGTCCCCCAGCAAGAGAGCTGACAGGGGGTTCACTTGATGGACTCTACTGAAATTAAGGCTACCTGGACTTTCTTTGCCTGTCACTATTGTAGATTCATGGAAATTAATGCAAGGAAATCCACAATACTCCAAACACAACTCTGTCTGGGTCTGCATCGCATACTCCCCTTGGCCAACCACAGTTCCATTTGAAGCTATGCCTGATAGTACAGAAACATAGTTGGGTTTATTTTTCTTAAGAAATACTAACAAGAAAAAAAAACAGACTTGTTTATACTTAGAAATGCAGGTGGGTAGTTTAAGCACTAGACTCATGCAGCAGTCGCGAGTTTTAAGAGAGGATACCCTGCTTATCATCACTGCTACAGGAATCCTTCTCAGATTCACAGAATCCGGCGTTTTCCTAAAGTAATCAGCAATCCAGATATGATGATGCATCAAGGTTCACATCACGGCCATTAAAACTCATTGCTGGAAGCCAGTTGCAGCAAAGAAATCACGGCAAAGCTTCATAAACGTTCCTAAAAATAGCAATCTGTGTTTATGAGCAGGAGCTCCAGACTGATGGCCATTCATCCTTAAATCCTTGTTTAATTCACAGAAGTCCCTGCCTTGTCTTTGCTGTATCATGATGATGCTGGCTCAGAGCAGGATGCAGAAACGTGGGAGGCACCCGTGCAGTTGAGAAGCTTGACAAGTGACGTGGGAAAGGGATGGATTTTGCTGACAACTGAAGATTGTTCCAAATGATCAAAATCAAATGTTTCCTGTGAAACAACTGCAGTGTGGTGAAATCCATCCGAGTGATGGGGTGACAAGACGGCAGCTGAAATTCAGAGGAAGCCAGATAAGTCTTAAGTATAATGACAGGCTCTTACTTAGTCATTACCCGTCAGGAACGAGATCCTGGAGGCGCAGTAGAGAGCTCTACCAAAATGCAAGAAATACCAATGCTCATCGGTCATCACAAGGGAAGACGGTACGTGAGACATTAATAAGGAATGGTATAGAGAGGAGGGGAGAAAATGCTATGGTGCACCCATATTTCAGATGCTGCAATCTCAAAGCGAAGGCAGAAGAAAAAACACAGAAAGGCAAATAAGGATGAAATATGGCATGTCTAACACATGAGGTAAAGAAAACAGTATAAAATCAGGAATTTCCGTGATGAACATGACTGGGGAGTGATTATTTCACAGTTTCACTTAAGGTGACAACTGGGACTTTTTTTTTGCAAAGGAAAATTTGACTTTGGATTTATCACAGTTACTGCACAGTAGTTTAAGTGCAACGGGATCCTTTCCCTTCCCTATTCAACTTACTGGCCTTCAGGGTCATGGATATATTTTCCTGCTCTTGGAGAACCTCAGACAATCACTTCTTTTCCAATGGTATATTTAAGGATGTAAATACAGTCTATGATACCAAAGTGTCTGGTGCTTCCAATCAGTTTCTGTGCAAAGGGGATCATTTTTCCACACAATATTAAAGGAGAGTGAGAACGATTTGCAAGGGCTGGATAAACAGTCTTCTCTCCCAATTGAATATCTATGATATTATACAATTAAGTAATTTTGACATAAAGGAAAGTCTAAATGGCTGTTCATCAGCAGAAAGAAATGCTGCTATCATTCTCCTGGTCTAATAGCTCAAAGTCTGCACCGCTGTCCAAAGCAAGTCAAAAATCACTATTTATTAATAGAAATCAATACTGATGGTAACCAATCACTAATGCCATTGATACCATTATTTACAGGTACAAAATTCTGCTACTTTTCATTTGCTTTGTGACAACTCAGTTGCTAAGAAAAGTTAAAAGACAGGAGATGCACTTAACAATATGGGTACTGTACACATCGTTAACGGCTGTTGACACTTCATTTTGCCTTTAATAATATTTTAATTATAGGGGTCGATTTTGAAGTATCCTTTTTCAAATCTGAAAAGCACTGCTAATGTCTAATAGGTCTGCAAACAGTCCTTTAAGGAAAGAAGAAAACAGAAATTTTTCGTTTTGTTATCGCTGTGACAGCTGAGTGTGGATGCCAAAACAATCTGTAGATAATCACTTCAGAAAGACGGCAATTAAAGGACAGTTACTTGGAGACCACTCAAATTCCCATATTTTTTCCTTTTTTTTTTTTTTTTTTGTAATTATTTAGGAAATGTAGGGCATTAAAAACTTTGTTAATTAAAAGCTTTGTTAAAAGAAAAAAAAAAAAAAAAGGGGCAAACAAGGCAAAAAAGATGAAAAATAGCCTGCATTTTGAGACAGACAAAAGTAGGTATCATGTATACATTATACAGGTAGTATGGTTATGCTCCCCATTTTACTAAATGCCTTTAAAAAAAAAAAATTATCAATTCTCTAGAAGTTTTTTGACCTGTTTCAAGTTGCAAAAGAGAAGAACTTTTACAAGACAAGATAATATATATTATAAGAATGTAGAACGACATGTAGGAGAAGCACCCCAAAACCTAAAGCTCCTCATCTGAAGCCAAACATGACTCAAAAACATCTTTGAAAGTCCCGGTTCATTACAAGAGAAGTGCAATGGGGCTTTAAAAGAGGGAAACTTGAAATATTTAAGAGTCCCAAGAGCCTTCCAGGAAGACAGTAAAAGCTTTTCCTATGCATAAAAATCACACAGCTATTCAAAACCTCCTGTATTGGTACAGTTGTCAGATGAGAATAAGGTCAGGAGCTTTGGGTCTGTTTTAAAATCCGATGTAACTGGTCCTGTGGATCAGAAGACTTTTTGGAAGGACACGTTAGAAGGATCCTGCAGCATCTCGTGAGTATATATATCTCTTGAGATAGCTGGAGCCATCCCCCAGGTTAACATAGTGTTAATTCCATCAGCAGCCTTTAATAAGGGCACGTGGTGCAAGACTGAGCTGCACTGCAACCGCTGCAACTCCCCATCACAGGGCTGCAAGAGCCCTCAACTCACCTCTACCACCACGAGGAAGGCAATGTCCCTCCAAAGAGATGCAAGGCACCTCGATTTCTATACTAAAATTGATGACTCAAAATGACTGTACACCACCAAAAGCTTTTAAACCACCAGCCGTAAAGTTTTATGAGTGAGTTTGATGGCAAAAGGTTAAAAATAGCTGCAAACTTTCATGGGTTTGCACTGTCGCATGCAAACGCAGCCAGCTGCGGAGGGACTGCTCTGGATTTACTGCCTAGTATCTGCTTCCCAACAAAAGGGGAAGATGGTCTCTCTTATGTCGTTATCATAAGTGATAAACTAACAGCGTTTTAAAAGGAAAATAAAGAGGCTGTCAAACCACCTGGAGCTGCAGGCTCAGCCCAGCGCAGAGGCTGGGAGGATGCAGAGAGGCACAGACGTAGGAAAAGGGGGGTTTGGACATCCATGCAGGATGGTTTCCAATTGGGCCTGTTAAGAGGGGGTGAAAAAAAAAAAAAAAAAAAAAAAAAAACGAAATCCACAATGTTGTTTGAAAAGTAGCCTGGTTTTCCAAACAATCCAGTTATGGCTTGCAGTCATTTTGGGGTCGGTATTTATGTCTCCTCTGAATTCCACAATGTGCAATTTCAGGGAAAAAATGCGACGCTGTCAATATAGCTTAAAGCAACTTCAGCATTATGAGAATAAGCAAGTTTTTTTCCACATATAATCAGCACAGGAGTTTGCAGCAGTACAACGCAGCAGTGATTTAAATGTCAATTAAGAGAAAATATTGAAGCCATCTTATTCCCTAAATTCAGGAAGCATTGTTCACTACATGGATGGCTTTCTGTGCCATCTTAACTGGGGATATCAAGGGTGCAATCCTTGCTAGCCCTAAGTCAAAACCCACCTAAAACAGAAGCGGGGATGAAGCTACACCAGGGACCAACAGCTGTTTCAGGACCTCGAAACATTCAACAGCAAAAGAGCAAACGAAGCTCTTGGAAGCAAAGTGTCTAACGGTCCAAAAGAAATTAAAATTCCTTTGTTTTTGAGAAAAATATAAAGTCTTGTGCTTTCTTTGTATGAGAAATGATGGACCGAAAGCTCAGCAGTGTTGGCTGCTGCATAAGTGCAAAGATGCTAAAGCAAAAGGAGCATCATAGAGAAGCTGTGTACAAGCCTTCAGTAATTAAGAAGGTCTAATCAGCTCCCAGGGCCCACTTCACTGCTTTTATTTTCTCCAGACTGCCAAAAAAAGATGCCAATTACAGCTAAATATAGTGGAACACGATACGCTCTTGTGATGTGCGAAATAAGTTGATCCCTCAATTGCCTTCAAAGCGGTCACCAAACAATTTTTCATTGCCTTGATTTTGGTCGGACACCTCTGTCCCATCTCAGCCAGTTCTATGAAGCTGGAAAACGTTAAGAAAGAGGTTATTTATTCAAAGGTGCAAAAAAAAAGATATTAAGAGGGTACACACACTAAAGATGCTGCTTCTCCCCAGCAGTCTCAGCAGTGCAACCCCTAACTCGACCGTCCTGACCTGAATTGTCACATGGGCAATTGTGTGACACAGACTCCAGGGTTGCTCAAGCACGGTCTGAAAAGTTATTTAAAAAAAAAAAGAAAAAATGTTTACCCTGTTCTATTTATTGCCAGAACTAAGCTGTCCTTGCACGATGGCAATTAAAATCAGAATCAACAGGTCTGGAGAGCAGTGAAGCCATTTTGAGCACCTCTCTTACAACTGGCTCAGTAAATTCCAAGCGGGGATGAATAAATAAGGTGGGTGGCTGTCTTTAGAGGCAAGTGAGCCAAAAATAGGAGGCTCTTTTTATAGCGGGAGAAGCCTTGGGAGGAGATCTCACCCCCTCTTTTCCCCGCTGAAGAATGCTATTTGCTTTTTAATTAAAGCTCCTTCGCTTTCTTTTTTTTTTTTGCTGCCTAATTTTCACCACGCACCAGCGTTGTCTGCAGGGATGAAAAATGCACATCGTAATGAATTTTCGATTTGGAAGAAGGCAGAAATGAGAAAAAAAAAAAAGAAGAAGAAGGTTCCCACATGCAGCCAAGATTTGAAGGTGAAGTGATTTAATGGCTGACTTGACTCATTATAATTATCATTATTCATGCTATGGTGCCACCCAGAGGCTCTGCGTTCGGCCCCGTACTAATAATATACTTTCCATAATAAATCTATTTGCACAGCGCTGCCTGGATTTTAGGGACCAGGCAGCCCATGAGCAGTGCAGATGCTTGGGAAGAAGGTGGGAAAGGTAGGATCAGGGACAGCAACCAGCAAGTGACCCTCTACATGGGCTGCCCTGAGCTCCTACACCATAATCTTACGTGAAAATCTTAGGGGTTTTAATGCATTTTAAGTTATTCCTTGCCAAGTGATGAAGCTAAGTGTCCTTGGTAGCAAATTTTGCAAAAATTTTGATTTTTTTTCATTTCTCTGGCTGTAGCTGCCAGGAATATTCCCTGTCCAATGAAACCCACTCTCTACATAAGAAGTAACTCTCTAAATCAGTAATTGGAAATAATTACATACCAGTTCTGTTTCGATGCACACACAGAAGCTATGTGCATTACAGCAGTAGCATTGGGCTGCTTCAAAATAGTGTTTCAAAGATGGGAAGCTTTAAGTTTCTGTGAAGGTACCACGGCAGAAGCAAGAAATGACGGTCTCAGATCATCCCCGCATCAGCTACCAGCACCACAAAATCTTTTCACTGGGATTTAGCTGTGAAACAACTGACATGTAACTAGATTTGTTTGATCCAAGTGGCAACAGCAGCACCGTAAAGCAGCAGCTCAGTGGGATGTCCTTCTTCTTCCGCAGCTTCTTCTTTTGACCCGCTATCCTTGGACCTTTTCCGAGGATGCATCTTCATCTCTACTGTAAGCAACACGAACCAAGGTGCTTTAATTTTTGTCGTCATCATATCTTACTGCAGGAAATACTAAATAAACTAAAATAATTCTAATGACCACACCAAAGGGCACCCTATTTCGGAGGTGCCACTGCATTCAATAGCAGCAGAGTAAAGCAAAATAACAATCAATATTTGCCATGAGAAACTAAACTCATTAGGGGCAACATTAATGTATACCTTCACTTCATTTGTTTTGGATTCATGACTGCTCATCATTTGGCAAGTTTTTTTTTTTTTTTTTCATTCCCTATTTGTGCAAGAAGGCTACCATATACTCAACATTTCTATGGGGACGTTTAACCAAACCATCCTCTATTTTCCTTAAAGACACCTCTATTTATTCTCAATTGCATCACGCTGCTGGCTAAATTAAACATAACTGCAGTCAGTAATTCCCAAGCAGCCCTCTAAGGATACAAGGTCAATTATTTCCTCCCTGTAAATGAGAGGCTGGAAACGGCATACCAAATAACTAAAAGCCTAACAACAGACAAGCTGTTTTCATTACACTTCCTATCAATAACAGTTGTCAAAACGAAAAGAACGGAATTCAAGCTTCATTTGCTTCCTACAAACCCTTAGTAAAAGCATAAGACTCTGTTTTGATAGGCAAGGGAAGCCTTTATAGTCTCATAAATGTAAAAATAAAAGATCTAATTTATTCCACTCATCAGCAATGGTGGCTACATCTTGACAAGTTTATCTGCCTGAGCATCCCCTCTCCTCAATTATAACAGTGAGGATGGATGATCATAGCAATGTGGATGCACCACAGATGGCAGCTTGGTGAGACTGTCACGAAAATCAGAAGATCTTGAACCAGAAGAAGACTTCTGCTCCATCACCCTTCCACAAGAGAGCAGCTTGCTAGACCCAGTTGTTCCCAAGACACTTGTCTAGTCCCATCTCCAAAAACACCACAGCCTTCCTAGACAATATCTTCCATAGTTTTGTTACACTTGTTTTCTTTTAAATGGTCTGCAAAAAAAAATCTTTTTCTCCAACTTTTATTCAAAAATTTCTATTGACCAGGAACACAAATATTACACTCTTCAGGCCTTGCTCTTCTTTGTACAGAAGCCGTTCACACACTGGAGGTCCATTACAGTCCTACTCTTCTATCAGGTTAAATAACAACCATTCTTCAATTCTCCCCTTGGAGCCCATGCTGTGTAGATGTCTAATTAAACCAGAACTACACTCTGAATGATCTATAATTAGTCTACAACCTCCTGGAAAGAGACACTTGAGAATTAACCAGGTACTCCTGACTAAACTTAGCAACTCACCCTTGTTCCTATAGAAATTCTTCACATAATTTTAATTCTGTACTCATACACACTCACAGCCCTTCCCAGCTTGTCTGCATCTGCACATTTAACAAGTGTCTTTAATTCCGCTGCCCAAGCTGGCAATGAAAATACGACCTTGAACAAGCCCTTTCAGGGCTCCGCCTGGACCATCCTTCCAGTCCTACAATGAACCATTTGTCACAGTTTTGTGAAAGTGGTTTTCCAATGAATTTTACATTCACTGTACAGTAATTAGCTAAACCATATTTTTTCGGCTTCAAGTAGTGTGAAATGTCAAAACTTTTACTAAACCGCACAAAGTACATCACCTATGGATTCTTCACCCTCCATAGGGCTTGACTCTTTTCTCCTGAAAGGAGATTAGATCTATGTGACACTTCCTTTTTGCCCACTTTCTCTTTATCACCTGATTTGAGGGCATTAACATATTCCATTCTTTCTGAAGCTCAAAAGAACAGTATTTCCACTCTGTAAATCAGTCCTGACCGATTAGGCGGACACACAAGACACCAGGACCTGTATCACGATCAGCTCGAGAAACAGCACACATATAAAATCAGTAGAAGTGTGCAACAGAAATTTCACCCCAAATACTGAGCTGTTTGAAACAGTACCCTCAGTATTCTTTACAACAGCAAAGTGGCTGTTGCTTGAGCAGGAGAGATTGACTATGTGTTCTCCATAGGTCCCTTCCAATTTCAACTGCTTTGTGATCCCAAGTCCTTTTTTTTCAAGCATGAGCACGGTGTTTACTCTTGAAGGACTTCAGGCTCGTGTCTGCCCCCGTGCACTGTGCAATGGCTAAGCTGGATGGAAGTCTTTTAGAAAGAGAGTAACAAACAGCTGTGTAGGACCATTGATACTGCGGTGAGTCCACGCTTCTCGTCTGCCAAGGAGTGTACAAGCAGCCTACCTTCCCAATTATGTAGCCTCACAAAAGCTCAAGGAGACATAGTTATAGTAAAGAATGAGTAACATACACCATATCTCAACCAAGGACTATAAAAAAGGCAGATTTATATTCCCTAAACAAACAAATAAAAATGCAGCTATCTCACATAAAAGCAAATACGCACCAGGATAGTGCCTAAGAATTCTTCAAAGACCACTTCTTTTTAAACCCAGGAGCAACCAGCTGTATCTTAACCAGCTTCTTTATCTCAAGCACGAAATACATTTTAGCTGGTTGGTTTGAAAAAGGAAACCTAAGCACCTGAGAAGCTGGAGTACAACAAGCAGGCAACGCATCCTAGTCCAAAAATGGAGATTCCTCAGGACCCACTGTAGGAAGGAAAAGCTGAATGATGCTCTGTATTCAGCATGGAACAGAAGCTGCATAAGAAGTTAAACAGAAATTGGAAATGTAATAGCAGAATTATTTTAAAACTTTCTTTTTACTGCCTGCAAGCCCATCCTCTCTATGAACAGAGAAAGGAGTCTCTTTCTAGAGAGAGAAGACCAGATGAAAAGTGAGGAGAAGACCAGATGAAAAGCGCGGACAGGCAAAACCCAATTCACACATTCTGAGCGAAGACCAACCCAACCACCAGCGCCCTACAATCCAGTCACTCACCGGGGCTTGCAAAGCCGGGGGGAAAGGAAACTACCTTGCGAGTGAGAACGGAGAAGACTGCCATGGATGCCCACCTTCCTTGGGGAAGACCTTCTGTCCCCTTTTTTTTTTCTGGAGTGTTGACAATGGGTTCCTCAAAGATCAAGAGAAGTAGAGTCTTCTAACCACTTGCTCCTTGCACGAGCACAAATCTACACAATCTTAAGCAAAATGTCAGGACGTTCTCTACTTTTCCCTGTAGTCATAAGAAAGCACTGGATACACTGGTTGGAATCACAGAGGCTAAAACTACATCCCTGAAACTCATCATTTTTGATAAAAGGTTTCAAAGGTAAAGCAACATGGCACCGCTTTAGATGTGTCTCTTTCTACTCCCAATTCTTCCTTTTAGCCAAAGCTAAAATCACAACACAGTAGAACTAACCTCTCCACTATCTAAATACACTGCAAAGACATGAGAACAGTAACAATTCCTGCTTGAATCAACAAGAAATACAAAGAAGAAGGATTCTTTGAATTTTAAAACTCAAATACTTGCTTGGGACTACCTGTGCTACTGATCTCACGATCTCTTTGGGGGTAATAACTAATAAATACTCATATTTTCTCACAAAATATTTTATGATGAAAGAAAGCAGGTCCAAAGAGAATAAGTGATATCCCACCTCTTTAAAAACATATGGTTGTTATCCTACTGTAACAAATCTTGTTCAGATCCAAAAATATTATATCCTTTAGTATGCCTCCCTTTGCCATAAAAAATAGTTCCAGGGGAAAAACAATGGACCCAAAGTAACTTTATAACTGTTTGACATTTATAAAAAATTTATGTTTATCCTAATTGATTGGCTGGGAGAAAATGTGACAATCCAGCAAAGTCAGTCTGGTGAAAATGCAGAGAAAAAAGGCAAAACTTCCTTTGCATCTGGCTCAGGCTTGTTCACGTGTACCTATTTTCATAATAAAACAGGGTCTATTCCATCACTCTGTCTCCATATTCATCTATCCCTCCTTTTTTTTTTCTTTTTAAATCTTTGTATTTCAAGCCAATTTTTAAAAATGAGTAGAGATCTTAAAGTATAAAGTTCTGACAGGTTTCTTGACAAATGAATGCCTCAGCAGAGAAACTCCCATCAATTCTCGCACGAAACTAAAGGCAAGAGGGAAGCAGGCGTCATATATCTACTAAATCCAACACTCCTCATGCTGGTGGAAAGAACAAGATTTGTTTTAGTTTTCAACTCTCTCTCTCCTTCCCAGCCCACCAAGAGAAGAAAAAGAAATCCATCTCCCTCCTTCTCTGAAATATCACCTCCTATCCCTTGATAAAGTCTTGTTGACTGGTTTGGAAAAAAAAAAAAATGTGATGTTAACAGGAAAAGGTAAAAAGTTAAAAATGTCTCACAGCTGACTCATCTTTGCCTTTCTTTTCACTTCATGTTTTTTAATTTGAGATCATTCAGCTCCATAGCAAGCCACGTTTCTTCTCTCATCACGACAGGGGTGATGGTGAATGAATGATACCACTGTACATGATGATGAAGTGCTTTGTGTCCTGATGTTTTCAAAACTGAAATGGGAACGATCAAAGTTGATTTAAACCTCCAACACTGCCTAAAAGGCCAGCTTATAGATCGTGGGAACTACTGCAAAACTTAGGTTTTACTCTTTTGCTCATGGCTCATCAGAGACAGAAAAGGAATCTGTTTAAAAAAACAAAAAGAAACCCTTCCTGTGTAATTTCAAAACCTAACGTTTCAACAGCATAATAAATATGGCTCTAAATCTAAGTTGGTGCCTCCTCAGAACCAGACGAGAAGCTAGAGGCAAGATGTGTGACTTGAAACTTCTCTGCTGGCTTCCAGCCAGCGACCTCCTTCTGTGCTGAAATTAGCCCTAACTAGATACTTTCTGTTAGTTATCAATGATACTTCTTGTACATTCATTTGGGAGAGGTTTTTTTAAGCATATATCATCAAGGCTTGTCAATGCAGCTACATCTCTCTCCTCTGCTTTAATTTTTTCAGAAAATCTAATTTGCAAGCTAGCATTTGTTTTGCATTCCATCACGACAAACATCTCATTTATTTGGATCCATATTGCAACGAAACTATGATAAATAGTTGGAAATAAATTCACTTAACCAAGGTATTTTATTAAATCAGTGCAATTTGGAGATTCATAAAGCACCTTAGAGAAACCACTGCAAGCACTTATTATATATATAACAAGCAGGCTCACACTTCTTGAGCCTGGAGCTTCACAACAAATTTACCCATCTGGCAATATTCTGCTTGCACGTGGGACGGAAACGTTGCATCACATTTTCTTGAGAACTTCACGTCCACCACGATAGATAGTGACCTTTCTGTCAATGCATAGGAGAAAACATTTGCAGACTAGAGGTTCCGCCCCTCAACATCCTACACTAGGTTAAGGATAATACTCTGATATGGGCTGAACACAAAGCACTGTCTACAGCATCTCATTGCATCTCACATTTTTGGCTCCAAACTGGTTTTCCACCTTGTGGCAGATGCCCAGCACTCAACATTTCCCTATTTTCTTCTGCCAGAGGGAATTCATGATGGTAATGAGAACTTGGGAAATAAAATCAGGGACAACACTTTCTCACACTATATAATATGATCAATAAATGCCAACTTCAAGTCACTGGTTCAGTTTTTCAAGTGAATAATGCATGTGAGCATCACATGGAGTTCGATAGGAATACACTTAGTTGTAAAATTATTCGTATGTCCAAGTACTTACAGAGTTGCATCTTGAACTGTCAGATCAGAGAGCCCATCAAGAAGCATTCTGCTCCTGGGTTTGCCTCTCACTAATTTCTAGCACGCATAGGCAGCACCTAGAGTAGGAAAACTACTGAAATCTAGTAAAATACACCTAAATTGGGTCTATCTCAAGATATCATCTGAAGGGAAAATGGACTCATTTGGTCTTCCTTCTTACTCAGCCTAGTTAGAAAGGAGAGGAATTACAGAAGGGAAAAAGAATTAGAAAGTCAAGGGATATAACTTCCCAAAAAAAAAGGAAAAAAAAAAAAAAGACAAGGAACTTGAACTCTGTATATGCATCATTGTTTCTAATAATCTTTAATTTCTCACTGAATTTCTTCAGAATTTGATCAATTCATTTTTATATTTCTTGCCCTTCTGTACCCACACAGGGAACCGTAGCAAATACAGCAGCCCACTCGTTCCACCAGAATTAGTGGAAAGTTAAATTTAAAGTACTTAACACATGGGGGAAATGTGCAGCTAACCGATACTTCCAAAAACAAGTCTCATTGATACTAAATTAGAAAACACAACCGGTGAAAAATAAAAACACTTAGAATCCCTGAAAAATCACAGTGATAAGTCCTAAGTTCATTAAGTATTCTAAGCAGATGCTTAGAAGTCCTACCTTAGCAAGATTTTGGAGAGACGGCATTGAGAAAAATGGAAAAATATTTTAAATTATTTTTGGTAATGAATGAGATCTTGCCCAAACTTCTTTTTCAATTTCACACTGCAATTAATATTTTGAAATTCTATTCTAATGCCATACCCTATGCATTACAATTTTGTAAAAAAGGAATTGTAATTTTTTTTGTTTTTTTTATTTCTGAAAGTAAATGCATAATACTTCATTTAAAAAGAACAGTTGTTAAAACACTGGTAACCACTATTAGAGGGGGAAAAAATGTGATCAGAAAAAAATCTCATTCAGATTAAATGCTTGCTAATCAATTTAATTTGCATTTTCAAAACCACTTGGGCCAGCCAGATGTACCGCCAAATTGGAATAAAAAATCAGTTAAAACCAAATGGACTTCTACAATAAACAGCTAAGAAAAAGAATCTTTCCAAAACATATTATCGCCCATGCAGTCCCAATGTGTAAATATTCCCAATAACTTTCCATGTTATTCTATTACTAAAGATTTTTAACTCATGAAATTATAATGGCCAGATGAAAGGGACCATTCAGGAGAAAAAGAGCCAAACAAAAAAATATGATTTCCATAATCTCGTCAACAGGTAAATAACACAGCTCCTAGAATAAAGGATGACCTGATACAGCTGGACTAAAATTCTATTATATTATCCTGAGCCCCGTGCTCTAGGTGTCCCTGCTGGAGCAGGGGAGTTGGACTGGGTGATCTCTAAAGGTCCCTTCCAACCTCAACCATTCTGTGATTCTGTGATATCTCACCTCATTTTTAAAGGATTCAGCTTCCTGCATTGCTTTTCCCACCTTTCCCACCTGCAGCATGCGGATCCCACCAGGCAAAGGGCCGCACTGCTCTTCTCACTAGGTCAAAATTAACCAGCTAGCAAAATTAGCATTTGTGATTTTTTCTGTTTTTTATGCCACCTGAGATACCACTGTGCTTCAAAACATCCAATTCATTCTCTTCCTCACATTGAAACATTACCTTTTTTTTTTCTATGTGACTTTTCCTTTCTTCTTTCCAATATTTCTTCCTCTTGAAGCTTTTTACACCGTATTTTGCGATTAAGGCTGCACTAAGAGTTGCTGCTTTGCCTAGCAGCCTCTGCCATTGGAGGAGCCTGCAAAAAGTAATCTGGGAAGGGGAATTAAACACACAGAATAATTTTAAGGGACACAGGTCAGCAAAAATGTCAAAATAATGAATGACCGAGTAAATAAGCTGGAGAGAGGGAGACAAGAAAAAGCAGATACTTAATTATGGATTGTAATGACACATTACATTCCCTCTGACAGGAAGAGTGATACGATTTGTTCTCTGCAGCTGATGGATGCCACCAATTTTGGTTCAGCTTCTCTTTGCTCAAGGGCTCGGAGAAAATTTCAGCAACAACAACAAAAAAAACCCAGCAATAATGTCATTATGGTCCTCCTTCACCTCTGTGCTGGAAAACCACTAGGGACTGTAATAAAATTCAGCAAAGAAGAGGCATGACGGCTTCTGCAGGTGACCTGGAGATCATCGTCCAAGCAGCAGAAACTTACCAAAACACACGATACTCACAGCATTTGCAGCACAAGAGCTATTTAGATAAGCTCACTTTATTTAAGGCTTGATTGTAACCTCTCCTTATTATGCAATGCAAGCATTCAGCAGAAGAATTTACAAGCTAATTTAGTGGCTTTATTAGTCGGATCGCATTGGTTTGTTCACTCGCAGATTCACAGTTTAGGGGAAAAAAAAGCCTTAATTTCACAGTGATTCCATTAAAGGCTTTCAGGGAAAGAATGTAAAGTTCTGCTAGCTCTTCTACTTCCAAAGTATTAGAATAAAACAAAGAGAATTCCCATCTTCAGTCTGTTTCCAGTTTGGAAATGCAATTCTGCAATTCTGCCTTATTTTCTGTGCTGCTTTGCTGCACACCTCCAGCACGCTTACAGCTACTCCACCTAGTACACATGTAATGCAGCTTTAATTCTTTACAGTGCTTATTGCAGACTGCAAGTGTACCTTATAGGATTTATGAACTTCATTAAACTACTCTTTATTAAATGTTTGAAAAAAATCAGCGCAAAGCTTAAATAACACTGACGTTCTAATCAAACTCATTATGAAATCTGTACATTTTGCAAAGCAGCTAATTACAGAGTATTTCCATCCCTTGTGGATTTGTTCTGCAAAGGAAGGAAAATATTCCCAGACCATCCTTATTATATTTAAAATTATATTTGAAAAAAAGCAACAAAGTACTTCTTTTGAGATTTTCATTCAGGTCAATATTTCTTTTATGACTTTCTTATATCTTTCTGGTATAGTATCTCTAGATTGTTCCATATAGTGAGAAGCAAAAATCCAACACCATGCTGTTTTTTTTTTTTTTTTCCAGTAAATATATATATGCTATTTTTGGATTTGGAAGGAACAGAGGTGGGAGTCAAGTTGTAGGAACGAGGGAAAAGAGTTGAAGGCTAAATCCCATTTAAAGCGTTATTAAGATATACTCTCCCTATGCTCTTTATTCTGTCTATACTCTCACACTTACTTTATATAGCAATATTAAACTCCTGCCCTCAGGAGCTGAGCTAAGAGAGTCCTTGGCTCCTTAGGGAGGACTTGGTAACCTCAGAGCCCGCTCAAGGCTTGGGATGTGTTGAGGACTGTGGGTCCTATGAGATTGCTGAGGTTGCTTCCCAAAACTCAAACCACTGAATCTCCTTTTTTAAAAAAAAAAAATAGATTTTTTTTTAATGTCTGATTTTTATATGGAGCATTTAAAAACTTTTATTTTACCTGCACACAGTGGTAAATAAAGAGCCATGCACCACCATCAATAACACCATCAATTCTTATTACAAGGAATGAGGTGACCCTGAGCTCTACAACAGAACATGGTCTGGCTAATCCACCAAGTGCCTTGCAAGGACAATGTGGGGACACTAAAAGCTCCCATTTCAGCATGGCACCATTTCCACACAACATATGTGCACTTGTTGGGATAAGGGAATATCATTTGTCCTGACCAGCAGCTTTCATCTTCAGAAGAGCTAAAAAAATAAAAGGAAGGCTCCTGTAGAGCCCAGTGCTTTTCTATTGATCATTTTGATATCCCCATTAATGCACAGCAGCTCTGGGGTTTGCAGCTCCGCAGAGCTGAGCCTCAGCATAAGTTTGTCTTGGAAAATCAGTTCTTGATAGGGAAATGGGGAACGGAGGGATTGAGATGCGACACTGCACAGGTGAAGCAACACAAACCGACAGGGCTCTGAAATCACTTTTTGCTAGTCAGCATCCAGTGCTTTCCCCAACTTCACTGCGGTCATTTATTTTTTGCTTTGAGCTCAGTAGGAATCATCTTCAAGCAATAAAATCGCATCACCTGCCAGAAACAGAGTGTGGGGGGGAAAACGTGTACTTTAGACCGCTCACAGCCTTGCAACATTTATGAAGCAGTGCATTTCGGCAAAAGCTGCAGGATTCAGCATTTTCATGGAGCACGATGAGGTTTCCATAAATTGCAGCCACATCTCTCCTAGAGGCGCATGAATAAAGTCTATTTATGGAATACGCAGTGGATCCAGAGTGGAAATATCACTTGCATTTTCAAAGACCAAATTAGTAAGCTTTGTGTATCCTAAATTCCTTAACCAGTTTCTCTTTTTTTTTTCTCCCATTTTTTTTCTTTTTTTTTTCAGAATCACATGCTAATCATATAAAATAAACTGGTCCGCATGCAGCTCCATGAATTTTTTTATACATGTACATATATAAACACACAGGTGCAGTAGAAACACTATATATATATACATACACATATAAACACACTATATATATTCATACATGCACACATATATATATATAATACTGTGTCTAGAAAGAGCAACAGCAACAAACACATTTTATAGAAAAATGTGAAAGCTGACACTAAAAATATGACCCTCTTCAAATAGATATTACCATCTTCAAGATGCCTCATGCAAAGGAGAAAAAACACATTCCACAAAATCCGGCTAAACTCCCTTCCCCGGAGTGACTCCAATTTGCCTGGCCGAAACAGGAATCTGCAGCGATGTGACAGTCGCACATAGTCCTGATGTCTGGAATAACTGATCATCCAGAGCTCATATTATGGTAAAATCTTTGTTTTTTTTTTCTAGGAGAGCAAAAATCCAACAGTATCATGCTTGATTTTCACTTGGCAATGCAGTAAATAAATAAATAAATAGTAACTACGGTCCTCCTAAAAGTTTTTGGCCAAATTGCTTTTTCTTTTTCTTTTTTTGCTGAAAGAATCTAAAAGGATGTGTATCTTTGGGAGCCAAAAACCCTCTTCAGATGCCTTCATGCACTGGAATCCTCTATGACAGCTAAGTGCTCGAGTGCCTTTTGGCTCAGAATGAGTTTTATTGCCTGAAAATGGCTTGAACGGCCAGCAGTGTGTTCAGATCAGCGATCCAAATATTGCTAATGCCGAAGCAAATGAACTCCTGTCTTCAAAAGAGAATAAATAAAAACTAAAAATAAAACAAAAAAGCTTCCTCAGACAGGTTTTGAGGCTGTTATACATCCATATATACCCTATCGCTTGAAATGATATATCTTCAACTGATAGGATGTTACTATCGCAGTCTTCAAAAAAGGCAAGAGGGAGGACCCAGGCAACTACAGGCCAGTGAGCCTCACCTCCATCCCCAGAAAAGTGATGGAACAGCTCATCCTGGCTGTTGTCTCCAGGCACGTGGAGGACAAGAAGGTGCTCAGGAGTAGTCAGCCTGGATTCACCAAGGGGAAATCCTGCTTGACTAACCTGATCGCCTTCTATGACAGAATGACTGGCTGGATGGAT
>VZSV01000205.1:1286443-1299630 GCA_013398735.1 Nothocercus julius | reverse complement strand
TTGTGGAGTCTCCTTCTCTGGAGATCTTCCAAACCCGCTTGGACGCAGTCCTGAGCCACGTGCTGTAGGTGACCCTGCGTGTGCAGGGGGGTTGGACTAGATGATCTCTGGGGGTCCCTTGCAACCTTAAGCATTCTATGATCAGAGGTTCTGTTATTAAATCCTGCAAAGAGACATTAAACAGTCTAATTATTGCAAATTTTACATTAGACTTCAGTATAGAAAAGTATCTGCAATCAGTTCTTACTAGACAGCACACTCAATCTTTCCGGATTCATGTGCTACAGATAAAGTATATCCATTTTTCCCAAGAAAATATGTGGATTTTCAATATGACAGAAAGACAGCCACTCTCACACTGATGTTCTTGGCAGTTCTGGTGGTCTTCAGTGGCGAAAAAGGAATAAATAATAAAATATATACTAGCATCATGAAGAGAGCTTGGCACCAGGCATCAAGAAAGAATATTCTCTTTCAAAACGGATGTTTAGAGAAAAAACATGAAATCACGCAAGGTGGAGATGTTGATAGGAAACATTCTCCAGGTTTCCACAGAAAATGTGAATTAAAATACATGAAAAGTTATTACATGGTTTCATAGCTCAGATGAAAATAAGAGTTTGCATCCTAAGAGTTTTGTCTTCTGAAGGGTTGACAAAACCTGAGCAGCTC
This sequence comes from Nothocercus julius, assembly GCA_013398735.1. Taxonomy (NCBI): domain Eukaryota; kingdom Metazoa; phylum Chordata; class Aves; order Tinamiformes; family Tinamidae; genus Nothocercus; species Nothocercus julius. The sequence goes on along the minus strand of VZSV01000205.1, from coordinate 1,298,958 downwards.
CAAGGCCGATTGCTCTGTTTTCGACTGCCGCAGGAGAAACAATTAAGGCGTATTGATGGTTGTGTGTAATAAACCTGACACAAATCCCACCAAAGAAAATCCTCCTCTGGATGTGCATCCGCAGAGCTTCCCCTGTACACGGAGGCAGGAGGGCAGCCAGGAGCATCACTCTCCCAGAGAGAAAGAAGAGCTAGGGAGGCCACCGCTGCCTCCCTTTTCCACTTTGTTGCATTGAATCATTTCTTTACACATTTCAGTAAGCTCTAAAATTGAGGGAGAGACAGAAAAAAATACAGAGAGCCAGTAGGTACCACAGCTGCTATCAAAACGCTCGAGTAAATCTGTATTATTTTCACGTAGATGAACTAATTGGAAGAAAAAACATGGAAAACACACACACGGCTCATATTTTCCATCAAAAAAAAAAAAAAAAAAAAAGATCAGTTTACAATATTTCTATGACGGTGTCACGGAGTTTAACTATAGAAACAGAAATGCTCACAAGCCAAATCAGCGGTCAAAATAGTAGGCGTTTGTTCTCTTAAAAGGAAGGATGGCTTGAAACTATTTGAAATTATAGCGGTTAATGACCAACAACAGCTTCAGTGTTGATCTTAGGGCACGTTGCCAACGTTGCCACCCAGACCCAGGGCTCGCCCTCCGCTAAGGCTATTCAACGTTCACACCGCGCTCTCCCTGTCTTCATTATAACCCACCTTCAATTCCTCATCTAATTAGTGTAAAAACGCTGAAGAAATCCTGCCATGCACAGAAGAAGAGGGCCCTGCAGCTCTTTACAAAGCCATTAAGCACAAGACGGAGCTGGGATGGGAAGAGCGTTGTCAGATCTCATCACTGCACTTAGCTCACTGCCTGACCTTGCAGGTGTCTCCATCCCTAACCCAAATGTGCTCTACGTTTGGGGCATCTACGTGCTCCTGTAAAGCGAGTCAAAAGTGAATTTGCAACTTCTAGAGGTGCGTTCACGATTTTGAAGTATTTTTTTAATCTGCTACGTGCCATTTTTAATTTCTTTTCTCCTTAGACTGGTAAATATTTGCTCCAGAATACGCAGCATGAGAGCTGGATGCAAGGCATTGCAGTGCAGACTTTATACATCACAAAAGGAACAGCACAAACACTGAAAAAGTGTAGCCCTCTTGTCACTGCAAACAAATGCCATTTACAAAAAATAGCTGTACAGACCTCCCTCTCCTCCCAAATCATTAAATGGATATCAAATTTAACTCTATTTCCAGCCCTCTGGGTCCAAGCAGAAACATTTACCTTCGTCTCTGCAACTATTCTAATGGTAAGTTTTAAGACAAATCACCCTCTATGAATAATTAATCCCACTTTCTTGGCTAGATTTGTGATTATTAAGTCATTATTTGTTGATTTCACTGACGATCACCCCGCTTCCCCCGCTTGTGTTCAGTCATACTACGCCAGAGAAGAAAAACGAAGCTTCGTTAGATAATTTGCACATAAGCAGTCGGCTCTATGGGGATTTGGAGTATAAAATATCTTGCTGAAGAGATATAAGGATAGAAAAGTGTTTTGTGATGCGGCCTCATAGCCACTGACCTGCTCATTGGGTTGTCTAGTAAAGACTTGTGGCCGCTCAACCTCAGCTGGGCACCAGGCGCAGCACAGAGATGTCCCCTAAGCCCCTATGAGGATGATGAACGGTGGGGACAGGCACACTGGGGAGCTGGGTTCCTGAGCAAACCATTTCCCCTCTCTTTTTGGGACCAAACGATCTGCAACTTCCAAAGCAATCGAGCCAGGGTGGCCTCGTCTTATCTCAATTTAATCTGATTTTCAAACGACGCTTGGGAAGGAAAACCCTGGCGTGCAGGAGCAGGAGGATATTCTAAATTTGAAATCCCAGCTGAAACCTGGATTCTTGATACTACCTCGGAAGAAGCGGAGCTCAGATTTGGGGAGGCCTGACCTGCAGTTCCCAATAAAAGCTGGCGCTAGGGGTGACGTGATGCCAGGACAAGGCACGTCTCGGTGCCAGCCGTATTGCTGTGATGCTGGGAAGGATATTTCAAAGTTCAGGAGAACATAGGACTAATGTCCCTCCATTGCCAAGCCAGTGGCAGCTGGAGTAACAAAAAGACTTGAGAAACAGCCAAATTACAAGCAAAAGGACGACCACGTCACACTGATGTGCAAATAAACTGGAAGAAATTCAGTGCAGAAAAACATTTGTTTTGCTTACTAATCAGGGGAATTGCCAGAAGCAAAATATAGCTTCATAATTTTAGTTGAATTTCAAAACTGGACTGAACATCCCACATTTTCATAGCCAAAAGAGAGGACACTTCTCTGACCAAGCACTGTCAAAGCTTTATTCACCAACCTTCATTTGTGCTGCTTTTTAAGTCGGTATCATAAATGAGTCATTTACTGGTTAAAGCAAGCAACTGCAAGACTGAATTTCCCACTCTTTTACTGACTTATTCTGTAGCCACAGGCAAAAAAATGATATTTTCTCGGTCTGCTGATATGTAATATGCACATTATGCTCCTCACAGGGATCTGATTTGCTCACTGATGATAAGCAGCCTCCAATGTTCTCAGAAAAACAGCATCATAAATTCATAAGAGGTAAGCAACAAAGTGAAAAAAGCTGTCTTCTCACGCTAGCATGGTTGCACAACTCAAAAGTTGCAACAAACTTTTAGCTAAAGATATAGAGTTCTCTGGTCTTGAGCCCTCCGAAGGTTTCTGTTCTGTTTTTTTTTTATCTTTACTCAGCTTTCCCCCCAAAAGAGAGGCTTAACAGCATTATAAACCTAATTTCTGGCCAGAAATGAAAAGTTGCAAGCTTGCTCTGCCCTTGCCGAATGCCACCCGCTTAGCTTTTCCAGGACTTCTGCTCTGGAGCCATATGGGATAAGACATTTCCATCATCTCCTGATCCCTGGGAGAGCAGGAACCACAAGTCTCCACCTCCTGAGGACTAATGAAGCCAAGCAAAACAGAGGAGATGCTTTGAAATCCTTTCCTGGGACAGCTCACATGGGAGGAAAGAGTCAAACAGCAAAAAAAAAAGAATGCTGAAAATAGGATTTGCTTCTTTGGTTGACCAGATTTACCCATTTCTTTTATTAAAATGCTGCTGGATTCTTGAGCTCTAGCTGGTGATGGAGTTGGTTATGGCGATGGAGACTGATAGCGAAGCTTCCTCAGATCTACCCGGTATGAAAGCAAAGCTCCAGCAGCTCTCGGGGAGCATATTGCAATGTTTCCTTCTGGGAACGAATTAGAACCTGGATGTATTAAAGATGCTGTGTCTCCATACAGTCGTGTTTCTAGCTCATATTTCACTTTGCTCTTCGGTGCAATGCACGGTGTCCAAATCAGGCACCTTCATAGGCTTTGCCTCCCTCACAATCCAACAACTTTCTCTTTCTATGATTTTAACAATCGAATTTTAATGATCAATCATGATTGGATTATTCATGTTACTGTTACAGACTCACATTTATTGAGTGAAAAGGCAAAATTATTCTTGCCTCTCCTACTTTTATCCTCTTGTAACAGATCAGTTATTTTAGTAATCACATTCATTGGTTGAGATGTTTCCTTCAGAAGCACTGAGGAATATTTGGGTAGGAAATTTTGGAGACTACTGTAACACAATTCAGCAGAAATATGTTTTTTTTTTTTTTTCCAAAGTCTTCATTCATTTATTCCTGTTTATGTTGAATATATCACCAAAGAACCCTATGAAATTTTAAAAAGTTAATGTATGTTTCTGTGTACTTACACCAAAAAAAAACCCTTCCAAATGGAACAAGTCTCTTGGCTATTTTTTGAGCAAACAAAATATATGTGGGCAGGTATCAGAGTACCTTTTACTATATTTCCACCACCTCAACATCACACATTGGATCTTTGAAGAGAGAGGAAGATTTTAGGCTATGCCTTGTTATATGGATTCCAAGTGCTCAAAGGGTATATAAGAAGAAAGATGCCAAAATTTGCCAAGTTTTAAATTAGAGGCAATCATGCAATAAATCTCCAAGCACAAGAAAGTAAGAAACAAAATCTCCCTTTGGTTAATAAACAAATTAGGAAAAGACTATTTGGTCACAGATAAATAATAATAATGGGAGAACAATAATAGAAGAATAAATAGCATGTCTATGGAAAAATACATTTTCAGAGAAAGGTAAAGGCAGGCAAACATTTTTGTCTTCACTAAAGATACAGCTTTGGCATTTCTGCTCCCTCGCAGCAGGTTGGTATTTAAGACAAGAAGATGAAACTAGTAAATGGCAGCTGCCAATTGCTGCATATTAGTTAAATGGTCTACAAGTCTGTTTTGCTTTGGTTTTTTTTTAACCTATCCCCCCTGCTTAAGGATGAGCTCTAGGGAGAAAATTTAATGAAAACAAAGTGTTTTTAATAACTGACTTGCACTGAGATTTCCAAATTTACAACAAAGTTCACGTCAAAAGTCTTCAGCTTCATGCCACAGCAAGACCAGCCTGGAGCATCACCCCATTAGACTCCAAAAGAGATAGCTTTAATTTTACCAAAAATATGCCACTGTGAGAAACAAATATATATATCTTTATATATATTTATGTATATTTATATATATATATATATATATCAGAAAACAAAGTGTTTCCCACAAGACTGTTCAGCCAATAAATCAAATTACTGCATATTTGAATGGCTAACTGTAAAAAAAAACAATTACAAAGAAAGGGATGTTGTGGGGAGTGTAAATTTGCAAGACACTACCATTAAAGTAATTACATCTGCTCTAAGCCCAAATAAGAATTAAAGAGTCCTAAAAAAGAAAAAAAGAAGAGGCAACCATACCCAAGATTCCACATGACGATGTGAGCTGAAAATGCATCATGAGTCACTATGCAACTCATGGAAGAGCCTACAGAAGGATTTCCAACATTTATCAGATCTAGAACTTGCTGCTTTTTCACAAGCACCACAGTTACCTGTGAAGGCCATAAGAGCTATAAGCAGGTGATGTTCTGCTTTGCAGTTAGGCTCCCAGTTTATGATTTTACATGATTCTGCATGATTATGATTCTGCAAGGAATCTTTATGCTACCATCGGATTCCCAGGACTTTCCAGTTGCCCCAGTATTTTAAACCCATCATTATAAAGTTCCACCTCTGTTTAAAAGAACAACAAAAAGTGTATCTATGTGTGTATTTATACACGTTTATTTGGGCAGGATTGAGCCACTCAAGCCCTATAAGCCTCTTCATGTTATACTCTCCCTCCCTCAGCCATTCCCTTCAGCTGATGCCCATTTACCTCCATCCTATCCAATGACATGAGAAAATAATTGTGGAATTGAGATGTTTTCAGCCTCTCTGCTCCTTTCTGAGAGGGTTTTCCCGTTGGGCTGCTGCCTGGCACCACTATCGCAGGACAACGACAACGGCTACAGCCACGTGAGCTAACTCCAAGCTACCAACGCTTAGATACGATGGTATTAAAAGCTATCTTGGGCCTACAGCAAGCAGAGAATTAATATAATTCCTGCTGATGAAGAAGGAATCTCTTTGAAAAGGCAGGTGATAGCGGAACGCGCACGTCGGAAGAACAACCTCCAGTGGTGCCAGCTCCAAGGCATCCTTAGAGGAGGAGTGCAATTCATTGCATTATATGCCAAGAAGAAAGTGTAGCTACCAGTGGGCTATTTTACTCATCCCTTTTCTCATGCCACACAACGTTTTGTGAATAAAGCAAACTTATCATCATGAAAACACGACGACAGGGCCCGCGTCTTCCCAAGTGGCACAAAACCCCAGGCACCTCTCCTCTGAAAACGCTTTTGCTAAAGCAAACAGCTATTTCTCCTCCGTCTTCGCCCTGATCATAGGGCCCTAATTGTCTCTGGATGGCAATGAAGCTCTTTTCCATCGAGATATTGGCATCTCTTGGTAGGCTGTCCATTGGCATCGGGCAGCACATGGCCAAGGGGATGACTGGTGCGGATGTCCCGCAGAAATAGCAGGTGCTTAAAACTCCTGTTTTGAGGGCACTTCCACTCCATTGTAAGGGCAGATCTGCCTTTCACTTGCACCCAGTCTTACTCTCTTTAATAAAAAAAATAAAAAATAAAAATAGAACTTTCCTAGAGCGAATCTTTTGACTAATAGGTATGGAGATGGTCTTGGGGAAAATAAAACCATTCACTTAAGGAGAAGCAGAGTTAATGCGATTGGCTACATCAGCGTGCCGCGAGTATTCATTCTGGGCACAAAATCCTTCCGATGCTTCATACCTTTCATGTCACAATAAAGAAATCTTCTTATTACTGAAGCTCGATGAGAGAGTAAACAGCAGCTGTGTGATAGCACCAACGGAGCAGAACGCAGCCCCGTGAGGACGCGCGACCTTTCCGCCTCCGTTCTTGAGTGCTGCAGCTAAAAATACCTTTTCTCCACTGACAAACATTCCAGCGCCACGCTGCAGAATAGCAATGAGGAGCTTTATGCTCCAATGGCTTTACTATAAATAGCATCTCTCCGATGCTAAAAGCTCTTCATTAAAAGGATTACTGACTACAACGCACACCAGGAACAAGCGATATGCAACCTCAGGCTTTGGAAGACTGATTTTGAACGTGCTAAATTTAAGATTTCAAAAATGCACGATGTGGTAAAGCAGAAAAAAAAAAAAAAAAGAATTGAATTCTCTCCTTCCCTTGCAGCTATTTGAGAAGCTTTCTTTGATATAATATTAGCAAGCTGAGGAATCCGCTTCCTGGTATTCTCATTTTCTCCAGTTTGGTGCCAGTTTAAGGAGATGCAAGGTCCAACTGAAGTGCAAATTCATCAATGACGGTGTTTGAGGGTCAAATGTTAGAGCAGAATGGTTTTCTTCGCCTCCCAGGTGATGGTTGAGGTTCTTGTCTTAGCCGGCCAGGCTAGGATGCTGCAGCTCCAGCGATGCCGCGCTGAGAATTATTCTCATGGGATGAAGGGACAGAGTGACACGGGATGGACGGGACAGCAAACAGGATGGGCATCTGACTTCATATTTCAGGACAAACCCTTAATAAAAGCCTTAATAAAAGCAGCATTTCAAGGGTACTTTGAGATGTGCTAGCGATGTACCATCAGAATGGTATCTCAGATACTGCACTATCAGAAAGAGGCCACAGACAAGGTGTAAATTAAAGCTGAAATAACGTACATTTTTAAAATGACAAGTCATCCTTAGCATATCAGCAATAAAACACCAACAAAAAAGGCAGAAACTTCCAGGAAGAAGATAAATACGACCTGCCAATGATCAAAACCATCCTACCACCTACAGCTGCTGGAGATAACAAGCTTGCAGAGTATCCCGTTGTGTTCATGAGAACACGTCTGAAGGATTCAAAGATCACTGAAACTTCACTGCTCCCTACTCGAAATTGGTGAGTCTACGTGGTCAACCAGCAAAGTTTGATCCCCCTTGGGCTTCAAAGAACGCAGTGATCTTACAGAATCGGCACAACCACCGCGAAACGGAAGCGTTTCATGTGCCCATGGTTGGATTGGATGATCTCCAGGGGCTCCTTCCCACCTCAACCCTGCTGCAATTCACTGACATGGAAAAGAAAGTGGTTATTAGTCTATGGAGCCATTGCCAAACTTACATAGTTTTATGTGTATAATTTAGGTTGAGAAAACAGCACACCATCTATTCACCCACCACGAAACTCCAGAACTCCTGATTCTTTGACTTTTTGTTCTCGAGTATCTTGGATTTTTAACCTGTTTGAATTAAAGCAGATCTGGCAAGCACTGCAAAATCTTTTTTTTTTTTTTTTTTTTTTTTTTCCAGGAAAGGCAGTTTTGGTTAGTTAGAACTAATAGCACATTTAAATATAGTATGTGTTTTCTTCTTTTAGTTTTATCTTTTAGAGTAGAGAAATTGCATCAGACATAAATCAAATTTAGACTACCGAAACAATTAAAGATGAATTCTTCCCCTCTGACATTTAGATAAATGGCAAATTTTCATTTCTTTTCAAAGATTTCTAATACACAGAACTACACTTTTTTTAAAATTTTAAATTAGAGGATTTGCGACTAACATGCCATATGCTGTGTGATATGTTTAACAGAATGTTACGCTTCTAATTGCCTACCAATCAAGGGCTCATATTTTCCAACAATTAGCAGGCTAAAGTATAAATTTCCGACTGTCGTTAGTGCTTTCAGGCATCTAACAGAGCCTACAATATTTTAATCCACACTTCTTCAAAATCACAAACATGATTTGGCATCAGTACAAGGCCTCCGCTGACAGAAGGAAAAAAGGAGGGATATGGAGAGAGAAGAATGAAAGACACATTTCTACATACAGGACCATCTTTTCTAATTCCCAGGATCTCCCATAAAAATTAATGTCAGAGTCCAATACCCTCTGACCAAGTTCTTTTAGATACCCGTCACAGACAGAAGACCCTTGCTTCCCAAAATAAAGTAGAGATCTCAGATGTCTTTTTCAGGTTTTTGTCTGCTTGGGTTTGAGGTATTTTGAGGAGTTGGAAAGTTTCATAATCAATATATATCTGGTTTTAATTCCTCATTTTCTCATAATGAAGCATCTCCACTAAAAGGGCTTGAAAGGAAGAATATGCAACCATTGCTGAAGGCTTAAAGACTGAAAGATAAATCTTCTACCTTCTCACCAATTACAACTATTGAAAATGGGCTATGGGAAAGGAAAAATCAGAAAAGATCTTGGAATTTTCCACTTTCTTGAGAAGTAGGAAGTGTCCAATGCTGTTCATATCTATCTTACAGCATAAGAAAGTTTTAAAGATGTTTTATGATGACATAAACTTGCTTTTTATTTGTATCTATTAACTTACTTGCTGATATTCAAATTTCACTAACAAGTGATGAGTCTTCCCATCATATTTATCATTTACGATGGAGCCAGAGAAAGCTGCTTAATGAATAGCAAGAGGACTCTGATTCATTTTAATCCCTCTTTTAGAATACAAAGGATCCCAAATGGCTTTTCACCTAGACATTATTAAACTCGAGACAGATTTCTTTCCAAACCAAATATTTACTTGTATTTATTTCAGTGTTTACAAACTATAATACACTCTGCCACGAGAATACGAACTAATGAAAATTAAAGAATGTCTAGTGGTTGTATATAAAAATAGTTTTATTTGCCAGCTCTTGTCTGCTCAGACTTCATTCCTACAGAAATGCTGAGGCTGATTTGACTTTAGCACTGGAAATATTCAGACCTGCACTTACATCACCTGTTTCTTTAGCATTATCCCAGAGCTCCAAAAAGTCTTTCATAGAGCCCCCTCTCTAAATTTTAGCATGTCAGGAAAAGCACAGAACTCATGCTACAATATCTGACTTTAAAGTTTCTTCCCTAAAATGGTTCAAATACCTCGTTATTGCAAGTTTGTGCATAAACAAGACTATCCAATGACAGTGTTGTGACATGTGAAACCATTACACTGGTCTGGATTTTTGTGAAAAAAATGAAAATAACTCAACTATTGAGGCTCACACACGGAATCTGTGCAACTGAGAAAGAGTCACTATTCCAAAGAAAACAATGAGCTCCCAATTAGAAGAATAAACTGCACTTGTGAGCTAATCTGAAGGAACAAACAGCTTCAAATATTCAACAGAATAGCACTTCAGTTGCTAAAAGGTTGGACTAAATGACATCTCAGGATTTCTGTAATGCAGCTTTGGTCCCCTCGTCTTTAAATTTAGAGAAGCTGCAATTGCCTAGTGAGTCATTAGCCATAGGACTCTCTGGCTTAATTGGACTGAAGGTTTGCTGACTATTATAGCGTGTCATACGGCAAATAAACAGCCTTTTGGACAGAAACTCCAGACAAAAAATAGATGTAAATATCATCTGTGGCATTTTACATAAATCAGGTGACGCTACTGGATTATTACCAAGTTGTCCATGCCAATGCAATCTGAAAGATAACGAGAAGGATTAAGGATGATGCTGCACAGAGGTTCCAGTGTTGTTTTTCAGCTCAGGCAACACATTCTTTTAGAAACAATTTATTCAAGCAACTGAAGGAAAAAGGTGGAGGTTAGCTCTGTATGATGATCTGTTAGTTCAGGTCTTCCCCCTGAACATGCTCTTTGCTGTGATGTCCTTGGAAAAGCAGCCTCCAGACTATCGCGTTCACCCCTGCTCAAAACCGTTACAGGTATCGCGACACGGCACAACCCTACCCTGCCTTTTCTCATTTTCCTTGTCTGCATTATGCTCACCTTTCTCAAGGGACTTTCTGGGCCAAAACTACACGCTGTGCCAGCTACAAAGCCGCAAATTCTCCAAAGTAAATGCCACCTCTCTGAATTGTCTCATTTTCATTCCTTGCCTCATTCTAGGCTATTTTTTTCCTTCCTATAACATCTACTACTTGCACAGAAACTTCTGAGCAAAAGCAATAATTGAAGGAGAAGGTCCAGAAATGGAAAAGCAACTTGCTGCTTCTAAGCTCCAAGATCCTATCTAAGGGCAAGGTGAAAGGTGCAATTTCTGTGTAATGAAAACTAACCTGTACTTGAAGCTCACCTCTATATCTGAATTTCCTAGCTATTACACTCCAAGCTATGAAGCGATGCTACAAGAAGCAGACGTTTAGTTCCACTGTATGGACAATACGGGGAGAAAAATGTCACTGTGTTCACTCGCAGTGCAAGTTAGGAAAATAGGGGAAAAATAATAAAGTTGTTATACATCTGACTAATTATCAATCAGCCTGCAGATTCCTATCCAGTTCTCCATAGACAGCTCTCCAGTTGCTGCATTTGCAGCCACTAATGGCTGGTTTTCTCTGCATTTTTCTGGTTATGGTGTTACGGGCAAATGTAATCAAAATGTTCTGAAAGTTTTGGTGGGTTAATTATTTTGTATTTACTCAGAGGAATTACATTATTACCCACCACATCCATTAAAGATGCTGATGTATTAGAGGAGATGATAGAAGCAATTTGCTCTCTACTCTGTTGTAGATGGACTCCACCCAAATCCACAGTGGTGAACATAAACTTTGAAATATATTGGGATACATAAACTTGGACTTGAGCTGGAAGGTTTAACAGGTTGGAGTCACTCCATCATTGCTACCCTCAAATAAAAGTCTGAGAGAGAAGCAATGCTGGTCTCATCACATCCCTTTAAACAGAGAGAGTCATTCCATTTTGTTTCATCTGAAACATGGATAACACTGGGGAAAAGCTCGGAAAGTCTTGGAAACACAGACATGTATGGAGGATTATCTACCTACCTTGTTAATGCTGCTAAAGCTATGATGAGACGAAGACCCTGACAGTTGGAAGAAGAGACTGTGTTGAAAATAGGGGTATACCTAAAACACTGCAAATATACCCCAAACAGCCCTTCTACATGATATGTGATGTAGGTGATCACAGGAGATGCCAATAGATGATCCTGAAAATGAAAGCACAGATTTACTTTATTAAGGCAGAGACTGACGAGAACCTGTGTCTGCAGTGACTGTATTGAAGAGCTGATGTTTTGAAAATTGCTTCTAATCTTGTCACCCATATCTAAGAGAAAAAAAATACTACAACAAGAACAGCCAGGGTCTTCTGAGATGACTATTGAATGGAGAACTAAAAAAGAAAAAAACAGATATTATCGAGGCAACTAGAAGAGGTTGTTCTATGACTGCTGTGTAAAGAAAGAGAAAGAAAAGGCAAACATCAGAGACAAGGAAAAGCTATTTAAACTAAAGAACAATATTGACACAGGATGAAAAGGGCTGGAAATGAGTCACAAATAAATTTAATCTGGAAGTCCCTGTCCACAGTGCAGTTCTGAGACAGCTCACCGAGTTTGGAGGAGGCTGGAAAAAGAGAATTGGAGGGGCGTCTTCTACAGCCTATTTCTGAATTAAGTAACATCTTACACAGAAACAGGTGTTAGGTGTAACGCAACCTTGTGCACAGCCAGTTCAGGGATATTTACCTTGTGGATCTCAATCTATTTCCATCGTGGTAGTAAACTCCAGTTTCTATCGTGGGTCCCAAACTATGGGTTTTGGGCCTTGATATAAAAATTCTGTAACAGTTCTGCATGTTTCTGGTATTCCTGAGCCACATCCTTACGTCATGCTAGGCAAAATGTATCAAGTAATATCAATATATCAAGTAACAGCTAGGGCATCTTTTGAGGAAATCTCTTTTGCCCAAAGTCTCAAGCCAGAAAACACATTTGTTCAGCTCTTTTTTATATCTTAAGATACTCAAAAATAGCCCTTCTATTTCCATAACTTTTTCTAATGCATTTCTAGTTAACCAGAAATAATATTAAAGTGAACCTGATAGCCTGCTTCATAAGGGAACAGATATTGAAAAGTATATGGTAAAGATGAAGACACAGAACTGCAGCTCAGGAGAGATATTCTGTTTGAGAAGCTTCCTTTGAAAATCAAATCAAAACGTTTACCTGCTATTAATGCCTTTTTAGCCTAAAACTG
>VZSV01000205.1:1257617-1286393 GCA_013398735.1 Nothocercus julius | reverse complement strand
TTTGCTATATACAAAGAAAAAACAGTGAAAGACCAGGCAAAGAAAAATCACCAAACAGAGAAAAAGAAGATGACAAAAATAATCTCTATGCTAGCAAATAGGAAATTAGCTGCCAATTTTTAGGGTCTAAGAGAGACAGAGCAAAAAAATGGGAGAGAAGGAGCAGGGACTGCACTCATAGCTTAGTTTTTCTCATCCAAATCTCTGTTCTGGTGTGTGCACACAACTGTTGAGGCTTTGGCAGTTGAAAGCTATTACTTTTGGTACTACAAGGCTTACTGAGGTGGATTTATGTTCTCTGTAGTCATTAACACCCTTCTGCTTCCTTGATGAAATATGGGAATCCTTCAGAATGATGCTTTAAAACCTGAACCTACAAGCTAGAACCCATCAAGAGGCTGGGAAGACACACATACACATATATGTGCATGCATTGGAAAAGTTTGCTCTTGGCAAAATACCCAATAAAAGGAAATCTCTCCATTTCAATCAACAAACTACATCCTCAGCTGAGGTTATAATCCAGGCAAACAACTCATTCCCTACACCCTTCACTGTGTGGTTCACTTAATTGCCGGGCAATTAAAATCCTGCCTGATCAAAGCATCTTTCTGGCCTCTCTTGTTAATACGTGCATCTTCTGATTATTCTTTCCTTTCTTCTTTTCTAATTGCACACCAGCCGAATTGCACTCCTCTAAAATTTCAAGCAAATGGCATTTTCTGACTCCAGCAGCATAGTAGAAATCCATCTCCCCACAGATTCGGTGATATTTTGCACCAGTTGCTTCACATGTCAAATTTCAGTCTTGCCTTTTCAATCTTCTTCCTTACTCGTCTTTGGATCTATTTTCAAAGCATACTGCATATCTACATTTTTTATTCAATAGCTTTTAATTTGAACATTCAGTTCATCTATTATGAAGTTTATTTCTAACAATACCTAGAAAATTAAACATTTTGCTCAACTTTGCAAAAATTTATCACCCTTACAATGTTCCTCAGTCTCCTCTTATGATTTCAATGTAATGTGGTAAACAATAATCCTAGAAATTAGTACCCAAAGTGTCGGCTTAGCAAATTCTTTTTTTTTCCCTTTAAAAATACAATTAGATTTTGTAAAACAAATGTTTGAAATCAAATAATTCACTCACTAATCAGAACAATATGTGAATGAATAAAGCATGAATATGTATTTTCCTGCTACCAGTTATATACCAAAACCATTATATGGTAGATTTTGCCTCTCCAACATTCCTGATATAAGACTGTGCTAAAATCCTTAGCGCTTTTTAAACAAACTAAACTGTATTCATTAAGGGACATTCTCTATTGAGCATGCTTTTATGCCAAAAGCTGCCCTACTTCAGCAATATTTTCCCCTCCTGGGAGACCTGGGCCTCTGACACATCCATGGAGATCAATCAGCTCTTCTCTCTATGCCTTAATTTTGCTGAATTAAAGAAATCGCTCTCAGAGAAAACGCAGTTCAAAGCAAGCCAGACAGTGTGCTGAAGTCCAAGGAGGGAACACAGACCTCACCTTCCTGGCCTTCTTTCAAGATTTGAGCTATTTCCTTTTCAGGACTTGAGCTAATTCTACTCTACGCAGGATGTCTATAACACACGCGCAAGAGTCTCCACTCCATGATCACGTCCAAACTTTACTTTTCCCACTTCTGGTACAAACTCATCCCTTCTATAGGAATTTTTCCATGGGATGTTTCATCACAGACCTGCCTAAGCATCATACACGCATTTTCTCATTGCCAAATTACAAGAGTAGCTCAGAACAACCCAGCAACCCAGTGTTGCTCCTAACCCATCACTTCAAGGGGATGTCTATATTCCTCCAAGGGAATGTCTAGCTTCAGAACTGATATTCTTCTGTTCTCAACTACATTTCCTCCATTTTACTTGCAGCACTTTTGTTTTCAAGATTATTTATTGATTCCTGCATGGTCGGTATCCCGATGCTTTTCTGGAGAGATGATGGTGCTCATCTTTAAGCCATCAACAGATTCCATCAGTTTACTGCTTCTCTTCCTCTTTTTGTTATTTTCTTTTTTTTTTTTTTTACAGTCACTAATTAATCCCTAATGAGTCACACTGGTCAAACTGTAAAAGAAGGGTCCAAGAGCAACACACAAAGAAAACCCTCCAATAATATTTATAAGACCACTCTCCCTCCAGCCTTTTCTCACCAATTTGCTAGAAATATTGGCCCTGAAGCTTCAGCTCCAGCTGCTTTGGACATCTGCGATGGAAGCACCCATGGGCATTGCAGCGACCTCTCTGTCTCCAGCCATCTGTCTTTCCGGGTGAGTTTTTGTTCATTTGTTTTCACTTCAGGGTGTTCTCTCTATTATTAGTATTTTATCTTCAAAATCACCACTGCTCCCCTTACGTCTGCAACCTTTCTCTACTAGTTTTTCCGTTCAGTTCAGAATAACCAAGACTTCAGTAGGAATTAGAAACAACAGCTGATTCAAAGCACATCACACGAGAGCGTGTGTTGACATGTGAGAACATTACTAATGTGCCAGATGCCCTAGTTTCATCAAGTTAGTCCCTTTTTCAACGCGCTACCCTAGTCCCTTAGCACTTCCCTAAAACTAAAGCATCTTGCTGGCTTGACATTGCCAAAATATCCCCCAACAGCCCGCACACAAGCTGTTTGGCTATGAAAGCCTTCTCACTTCTCTTGCGCTTAAAAATAAAAACAAAAAAAGCTGAAGAGTTTTCTAAATGGATGAAAAAGGTTGGTTACCTAGTAGAATTCATCTCCCACACGACTCCTTCTCCGTTTCAGTCTCTTTATGGACCAGACTGCCACTCTCTACATTACGGACAACTCGCTCTCGATTTTTGTCTGGCCAATGCTCTTGCTTTCATCCTGGCACTGATCGGAATAGCCAGTCTAGTGTGATTCAAAACTA
The DNA here is from genome assembly GCA_013398735.1 of Nothocercus julius. NCBI lineage: Eukaryota > Metazoa > Chordata > Aves > Tinamiformes > Tinamidae > Nothocercus > Nothocercus julius. The sequence goes on along the minus strand of VZSV01000205.1, from coordinate 1,283,456 downwards.
TACATTATTGAAGAATATTTTACTTTGATTCATGAACAGAAAGGCAGTCGTGATTGTGCTTGAAGGACAGAAACCTATTTTTTAACATTGTATGTGAAACCCTTCAAAGAAAGGTAGAAACCACGTCTGCAGGGAACCGGTTCTTCTCAAATAGCCCCATGGGGACAACCAGCTGTCCCTGTGTCCCGATGACACCCACAAGGTACCTCTGCAGCCTTAGAGATGGGCGATTTCCTCAGCTACTTCTGGACAGACGTTTCACGATATTTTCCTCTGTATTCAGGACACTCCTGATCTGACACCACTGCAGTCCCTAAATGTTAATTCCATGAACAGCAGAAAGGAAGATTCATGGCCTGAGGTCAGGCTGGAAAATGCAAAATAAAACGGATGAGTAGGTGCAGTAATTAATTTTAAGATCCACGAAATAAACAGGCTCTTTGCATTAAGAAGGGTTCCTGACTTGGTGCTTTTTGAACCAAACGGTATAGTAACAAGATGATTTATTTAAAAAGTAATACTTCTATGAGATGTTTTGTCAGACTACCTACGCAGACAGAACTTCCAAGCAAGCTGTTGTAAAAGGGACTGTATACTCATAAAACACTTCAAATTACATGTAAATCTACCTCCTCTCCTGATGCCATCCACCTATGAGGCACAATTTTGAATCATCCTTCAGTTCTGAGCTTTCCCTAAGCAAAGTATTTGCCTGCATAATGCCAACAGGCAGCCAATTTATGGTGAAAACACACAAGAAAATGTGCAGCATTCCCTACCTAGAAGTAAATAATTAAGACGTTGCCTGCTTGGCACCGTTTTCCTTAATTATGATCTGGAGAGCGCTTAGTAACAGAATTGTTAGCTTTCTGCTTAATCATATACTGGAAAATGAAACTTTCTGCATCCAGACAGGGTACCCAGGCTAATTTATATATTATGAATTGTCTTGAAATTTGTATGGTATAGAGGAAAAAGTGAAGAATGATGGAAATGAATGAAAAAAAAAAAATGAAGGAAATGAAAGGAAAAAAAAAAGCACTTTTAGATTTGTCCATAATTCAAAATTCCTAAATCAAATTTCTCTAATAAGACTTCACTCTCCTAAACATGAGGGCCATCAGGGAAAGCAAAGTATCCCAGCTTCCCTGGAGGGTGTAAGCAATGAGGGAAGTTAGGTTTCTTCTGTTTTATGAAGGAGAGTAAATTCAAAAAGACTTCCTACATAGAGCATGTAAAACGTTAGGAACCTCTCATCTAAGAGGCCATTCTCAGATTTGAACGTGGAAACATCCCAGTTCCAACCTATTCCAAGTCCAATTCACAGTCTATCCCCAATTCAGCACGTTTCAAGTTCAATCAGCAACATTTTACTCACATCGTTTATATCTAAGATAATTTTTGCTACAAAACGCAGGGACTGAGAAGTGTTTGGTCTCAAAATTCTGCTTGCTTGCAATATTTAGCAACATAAATCAAATAGAGATTGAAAAAATATTGCAGTGCAAGCAACCTGACCATTTCCAAATCCAGCCCCATAACTTGCATTAACATAAGTCTTCAAAGAGTCTTCGTTCCCTTCATTAAACTCTGCAGGTTGTTTCTGTGATTTGATGATGTTAATACAGTCACCTTAAAACCACATCCATTCCTACATTTGGTTTGTTGCCCAGCAGTAAAAAGAAAATATGTCATAAATTCTAGAGAATGTTGAACTTGCTGGTGTTGAGCAGGATTATGTTTTGCAATTACACATGATTTAATAACCTCCCTAATAGACAACTCCATTTTAAAGAGGTGTCCTAAATCTTGAAATCAATTTTAACAACATGTTAAGAACTCTCACTCTGCCCTTCGACATATTTTCTTTTTTCTACGATCGCTTATGTTTTAAATATTTTTCCTGCCCACTCATCTACATTATATGAAATCACAAAAAAAACCCCACTGCCCACCAAAAGCCACTGTTTCCCTGCATACAGCAATTTTTACAGCTGACTTCTAACCCCCACACCAACGTTTTAGTGCCACTAACTTTTAAAAGTCTTCCCTTGTATTTAATGGAAAGACAGGATTGTCAAATTTACATGAAAAATTATTTCAATGTGTTTTCATTATTTTGGAAGTATAATACTGCACTAGTATGAATTAAATAAGTCAAATTTAAAAGGAATTTTGCATTCCAGCTTGTACAACAGCCAGTCTTTTTTTAATCAAAATCCTATTAAATATTCATTCATGTTTCACTGTAAGCATATATAATGCAGAAAACCTTTGAATGTAACCATCAATATGGCAAAAATCTTGAATAATCATAGAATCAGGTTTACTGCATTCTAAGGCAACATTTCTTAGCCCAAATATGCAAAGATTGCATTAAAATGATTGCTAGTGCTTAATAAAAATTAAAATGCAAGCAATTCTTACCTACCTAAAAAAGAAAACTCAAAGCTGAGCAAGGCTGCGATTACAAGAACTGTAATGATTAAGAGAAAGTAGCACCTCAGCTTGCTGTCAGTAGCATATTACTTTTAAGTTATTTTTTTTTAATCAATAACACCAAAAAGGGGGAAGAGGTAGGAAAAAAACTGCCTTAATAATTATATATGTTAAGATCATAGTTCTTTTTTTTTTTTTTGCATGGAAAACTTAATGTTTAAAGAACTTTCAGGTTTGCTTTCCTAAGTTTCTCTTCCTGCTGAACCTCAGTGTAGACCACCAGCAATGTCAGAGCTGATTCCTACAGGGTTGTTGAGATCTCTAATAAACCACAGGAAAATGGGAATATTGTTTCCATTACTTCCAAATTCCAGGAAAAAAAAGTATCAGAGGGACAGTGAGTTCACATTTCACATTGGGTGTCAAATGATTTGAAATCCCAAACCCTTTATTGTGCCTAAATGAGCCAAATGGGAAATATCTTCTGGCTAAAATGCCCATCATACTGCAACTGCAGTCAGAGTCACCCAGCTACAGTCTAGTAAAATCAGTTAAACAGAGATTTAACTACCAAATATCTGAAGCTACATTTAATAAAATAAATAAATAAATAAAATAAAACCTCTCCACTGCTTTTCATTTTCCTTTTCCTTTCTGCTTTCCAGAAGAATGGGGCTTTTAATCCAAACGACTTTTTCAATAATCTCCTCTGTGAGTTACATTTTTAACCTAGACATATTTTTTGTGTTCTGCAAAATAGATACTATGTTCAAAAGTGACTTCAGATTTAAAAAGTATTAGACAGGAAAATGAGGCCGACTTCTGCTACGCCAGTACTTTCTGCTGCAAAACCTTCCCCCCCCCAAAATCATTCTTTTTCTTTATCTCTTCTCTTACTTTCTTGACAATGTCCCCATCCCTAAGTAACCAATATGAGGATTTACTGTATCTATGTTGCAGCAAACAACCCAAGGCTACCAAATCCCTGTGAGTCTAGCATGAGTTAAGAGCAGAGGCCAGAAAAGCACAGTTTTGAGAGAGAAATGTCTGCCTTTATAGTCTAGCATATATACAGCACAATCCTTAAAAGCATTACCTATTTTCATGTTCTCACCTTACAAATTTTAATATGTCGGTTGAGGATGGTTTGTATGAAAGCGCACTTAAAGAGAAAATGTACATAAATACATGTGGAAATTCAGGCTTCTCCTTTGAGGCCTCCTTAGCTTTAACAGATAACTCCGTCTATAGTGATGAACCAGTGGTCCTTAAAACCAGCCCTCTCTAGGTCATAAAATTCATTAAAACAAGGAGTATCCAGCTAAACTTGCTTTAAAAACAAAAAGCTTTGAAAAAAAAATTTCTGATGAACTGGAGATTTTCTCGGTAAACGGTCACTGCAATAGAAGTGTTGGGGAGAAAACATCACATGTTTCAAAACCTCTCTGTAAACCTTGTTAAGAACCTCAGACAGAAGCCACATTTTCACGACTCTTCAGAATTAAATTAATCCAATACTTCATAATTTGAACATCATTCTGAACGCGCAATTAAGGGATGCTGTTCTTCTCCACTACCCAAAGTAATAACCTTTTCTGTGCTTGAAAAGCTAGAGTAATGGAAATGCCTAGATTATGATAATAAATATACCACAAAGTTTATTATAACTCCACACAAAAACGTTTTAGAGTTATTACTTTGTAATATACACTATCAGGTGAAGTTTAAGCAGCAGCCACCTCTCACACAAAACCACCAGGACCACGGATTACAGGGAGAAGTGCGTGCTCAGGTCTCACAGTTATTGAACGCTGCCACTCTAAATACACTAGACTCAATTTTACATTTATCTTCAGCAAAAATAGCCAGAGAAAAAAACAAAACAAAACAAAACAAACTAGCAAATCCTTCTGTGTGATTGCCTGAAAATTCTTTCTAAATGAAAACCGTAGTATTCCCATACAACGCACACTGCAAAGACGTTTGATGACGTGGTATTACAAAGAATATGATTAAGAAAAAAAGACTGCCAAAAATTAACAACCAATGCAAAAAAATAAAGGTCATTGATAGATTCTCAGGTTACTCACCCCACTGGAGAGGAGCCAGTTGTAGATGCTCCAGGACCAGCTGATTGAGGACGCCTTCCACACTGGCTTCCCCTTCCCGCTTCAGGGAAGGGTAGGTTAGAATTAAGGAAAACTTCGATTTGGAGAGAAAAAGAGCACATAATGCACACAACTTTAATTAATGAAAATCAAAACTGCATCTAAGAGACTCATAAATTTCCCTGAGGGATCCATCCATCAAAACAGCACTTTTATAAAACATGATTAAGGTCATGGCTACCTTATACACTCAAAGGTACTAGAGGTACGCGGAGAATAGCTGCCTATGTACTTTAACAGCACTCATGGAAAATCATGAAATTTTCAGTTCTGATCTTGGATGTTAGGAAAAGCAGCCTTAAACTGGGCTCCTGATTCAGTCAAACCTTAGGGCCAGGATCAAGGACACTTGGTTAACAGTGAGAGTTACAGAGAGTGCACTTGATGGTGCAATTCAAAGAAATAGCCAGCATATTTATATAAATAAATATTTATGGCCTCTAACACCATAAAAGCCTTAGGTCAGATCTGTCCCACATCAAGCACCTCTCTACTAGAAATTCACTATAAATTTTGTGTGCAGAATTTCAAGGTTGCTGAGCTGAAGTTTCCAATGGGAATCATCTATCAAAAACACATCACGGATTTCCTGTTCCTTTAGTTAGCATTACCTGACTTCTGCTGTGCAAGATGCGACTCTCAAAAACATGGAAAAGATGGATGGAATGACCACCAGATGTCAGAGTATTTTTTCCTTACTAAGCTTGCAGATGACATCTCGTCATGGCAATTCACATATTGCAAATAACTGGGATCTCTGGAGTAATTCCCACTAAATTCAGCAAGCCTATCTCAGGTAGGTTGAAAAGAAGACACAGACTCATAAATGCTCCTTATCCAAACTATTTGGAAAATCAAAGGCAACAAAATATCACTTTTGAAAATTATCACTGTTGAAAAATAAGACCTGGGACACCAACACGATAGAACAAATTCCATAAATACAGTTCTAGCATAGAGAATACATCATTTGGATTACTTTATAGAGATAACAGATACATTTTTCTTTTACCACATCTTTAATGCAAGGAATATAAGTGAGACAAAAGCTAATAAAAAGGCAATATTTTAAAGAAGTTTTAAAACAGAGTGGCTACCGTTAACTGTAATGTTAAACTAACTTAAGTGTAATTTACTTACAACTTGCTCACAGTGGTGCCCAGAATATTACAAATTTTTACAGCTTAAAACTCCATGGAAAGCTTAATGTCTCAGATACAAATATAAAATGATGATAAAAAGGGTGATTCTCCATAGTTTACTATTGGTAAATGCTATCAAAGCAGATCCGTGTATTTATAAGGAAAATACATTTTGCAATTTCAAATGCAACACAGCAAGGCATCAACAGATTATTTACTACAGCCAACTTCTTAAAGGGGATATGAGATGTTTCTACAAAGGCCTACTAATAAAAAGTGATAAAAAAAAGAAAGAGTAGTTCTCCAGGGTGGTAGAATAACCAGAAGAAAGTCTTTCTTTCTAGAAGTCTACTATTCCTACTCTATGACGGTGACAAAAAATGTGCTTCAAATAACACAAAAAGGGTATGCCTGCACTTCCTAAGTCCTGGGGCTCATTTTGGGTTCTCCTGAAGATCTTGAAATATGGGATGAAGTTGCCTGGAGGACCACCAAGACTGTTAGAGGACTGGAGCACATGACAGATGAGGAGAGGCTGGAGGTTGAGAGAAGAGAGTTTGTTCAGCCTTACGAAGAAAAAGCTAAGGAGAGAACTTACGTCTGTTGGTCTTGGTGGGAGGGTACAGGGAAGGTGGAAGCAGATTTTGCTTGGAAGAGCAGTGTTAGGAAGCGGGGCAAGGGACACAAGATGGGAACACTTGAAATTTCATTTCGATCCAATGAAAAAGATCTTCCTATTGAGTGTGGGGAAACACTGGAACAGGTTTCCCAGAGGGACTCTGGCATCTCCAGCCTTGGGGATGCTTGAGTGGACAAGGTCCTACACAACCTACTTGGGCCTGCTCTAAGCAGGAGGTTGGACTAGATGACCTGAAGAAATCCCTGCCCTGTGTATCATCTACTTCCACTTAAGCTCTGATGCAAAGTAGACTCAGAGACAAAATCTCTTAAGCTGACAGAGGGTTAGTATGTGCCAAGCATGCCAAATGGACACAAAGAGCATTCAATGAAATATCACTGATCTGTGTCCCCTGGGTGTCCATCAGACAGTTACACAAAATTGCTCAGATAGTGGTACTATGGACTGAACAGTGCAGATAAGTAACCAGCGCATGCAGGAGTAAAATCACAGAGCAAAGAAGAGAAAAAGCCCAGCTCAGCCTGCCTGTTTTCTAAGAGAAGCTTTTGGATGTCAGTTAAAGTAAAACCCATGAAGCAGTTAATGCCAATGCACCCATCCGTTCTCAGCTCAAAGGGGATCGATCCTGACACATAACAAAACTGTAAGACCTAGAATTCCAAATTCATTGGAAAATGCACAGATATATGGAAGCACAAACTGCCAACATCAAGTTGGGCCTCGCAAAATACATTCACTTAAATAAACCTCCACCTGCTTTCCTGCACTTTCACTGTGATTAAAAAAAATGACATTCCATTGCAGTCAGATGCCTGAACATCTTTAGGGACCTGGACCTCAGCTCCTCCCACATGATCTTTATTATTACACGTCCAAATGCATCGGATGCATCAGCCTGGAATGAAACAGTTGATTTTTTCCAAAAATGTTTCTCTCTTAAAATTATTGTGTTTTTTTGTTTGTTTGTTTGTTTGTTTTTTAATCCCTGGTGGGCAATACTCCACCTCTTGCATTCCTCTAAAATTCATTTTCAGGAACATATTTCTCAGTGGCTCTGCAAATAAATTACACGCGGAAGGAACCACATCGTCACAAACAAATTAGGAAATGTTCACAAATAAAATTTACACTAATGAAAAACAAATTTAAATGATTTATGACCACACTTTACTTATGCCAATAGCCTTGTCATATTTTAACTTTTTTAACTTGTCATATTTTCTGCTTGATTATTTTTGTGGTTCTTCATTATTAAAACTAATTGCACCAAGTTATTAAGGTTTTTACAGAAATGTTACTATTGCAAACAATTGTTGATTGCTGCATGGAGATGTAAAGCTCACTCCAACTGCAGTATTTCTACGGAAATGTTTTCTCATGTACAAAAGTGACATAACATGCAATATTTTCATAACCAGAGTTCATAATTATAATCATGATAATAATCATCAAAAGCTGCACAGACAAATGGCCACAAAAGCAAATTTCAATAACAATTATCAATTCTTTGCTCTCAGGCCCAGGCAGTATATCAAATGGCATAAGCCAAGGTTCTATAAAATACCTAATCTTTTTAATATTTTGATTAGTCATTTACATGACGAAACAAAATCCATAAAATTTGTGCATTTGCAACTTAGAAACTTAATAAACTAGAGCAACTTACTCAGATCAATTAGATGAAACTCGAAGAAGAAAAGCTCCAAGCATCAGGAGGAAATCAAGGAATTTGATTTTTGAAATGGAGGTTGGGAATAATTGGCTAACAAATATAGGTATGTTGAACCCTCTGCAAAATACTGATTGGTATCAACATGGGACACTTTTGAAAGAAGACAGCTCTCGGAATGTCACATGCATCACATTTGACACAGAGAAGGTAAATCTTTGATTCTATGAGAAGCCTCGCCTAAAAAAATCCAGCTTTGCATTCCATGCACCAAGAATATAGCAATATTACTGATATGACTGAAAGAAAATACAGTTTGAAGAAAAGCTGACATTTGGCTTTAAATATAAAAAGCCTAAACTAGAGGAAGGGATGTCGAATACAATTCCTGGAATGTAAGAAACACTTCAAGTATGACAGGCTCAAACACAACACTAAAATTAATACTGAAGTAATAAAAAAAAAGTTAGAAAAATTAACATGGAACATGATATTTAAATCGGCAGTGGGACTCTCATCTTTAAAGGCAATTTGGGCCGAGCTTAAAATGTTCTCCCAAACATTACAGTCTCATTTCACTGAAATAGCAATTCTTATTTGACCTGGGAAGCAGATTAGAAAATTTCTCCGGCTGAAACCAAACCTGGAGAGAGTAGGAGAGGGGGAAAAAGCCTTATTCTCTTATCCTGCTCACTGTGAGGTTGCATAAATCACAGAATAATTTATACTGGAAGGCCACTCTGGAGGTCAATACCCAACCTGCTACTCAAAGCAGGGAAAATGTCAAAGTTACAACAGGGCGCTCGGGGCCATGTCCACAAGTTTTAAATATCGTCAAAGACATAAATTTTGCAGCACTTCTGGGCAACCTGTTCTCCTGCTTGACTATCCTCATGGTCAAAAGGTTTTTTTCTTAGTACCTGGTTGGCATTTATTTGGCTGAAACTTGCTATCGTTGCCTCCCAGGCTTTCAGTGTGCACCCCTAAGAATTGTTGTAGAAATCAAGCCTCAATCAATATAAAGATGCAAATCTTAGAGAACTCTGCAGCAAACAGCAGTCTAGAAACTTTAAAAGATGTGTAGCACTGATGCCTTGATCTACGAGTCAGAATGCATAGAAGTTCCTGGAGAAAAATACTAATCTTGTTTTAAAATATTTAGAAAATATGAAGAGAAGCCTAAGTTGAAATATTAGCCACCTTAATAGTGCATGGGCTCCATCTGTTCAAAGACTGTGTTAAGACAACAAACCCTGGTTTTTAAGCTGCTACCAGATGCCATTTACCAGATGCTAAAAAGCAAGACAGTGTGTTCTTAATTTAAATTATCTCAATGCACGTATAATCTCAATGATACTCTAAATTAAATTACTCCCCGGTTTCTTTTTAATTGAAAAGGCATGGCAGTAAGTTTTCTCAGAAGACGGCCTATTTTCCTAATAATTTCCATTTTGTCAGACATGTCCAAAGATTGAATTGAATAGCAGGCTGTGTCCCCTAGCTCCAGCATCCTGTCCTCCAAAAGTATAAAAGAAACTCCCACACTTTACTACATTTTTGCAAATGAAACATTGAAAATCACATCATTTGAAGCCCTGAATATTTCAATGGATAAAACCATGGAAAATGTACTTACCATACCGGAAGGAGTAGAAGATAACCTGATACTTACCAGGTTATCTTTTATGGACGATATTTGGTCCTCCAAGGACTTCTAAACAACTGACTTTTATGGCAGTCAATGTCATCCATCCAGTTAAAATGTGAAACCTTTTTTGCATGATGATTTCATAAAGTATCAACAAATAGTGTAATTCATCCCAACACAAAAGGCTTGCTTAAAAGGTTTGGAAAACTGAATTCTTCTTTTTCTTTACTGTTCCTACTATATACCAAATTACATTTTAAAAGTAAAAATAGGCTTTGGCCTCCCTACACTGGAAACATGTTCATCAACTTTCCTTTGGTTACTTATGAACATTGAATCTCTCATAAAGCCCCACTGTGACAACTCATTTTTCCATTTTATTGCATTGATAGAAACACACTTCATTTTCTATTTATTTCTAAGAAACTAAATAATATATCCCTTCCCTTTTAAATAATATATGATTGCTTGTAAAAAAAATTGTTCGAACTGTGTTCTCTAAAATCTACACTCATCTCACGTATAGAGGTATATTGACACAGAAAGGTTAGCTGCAGAGCTCAAAGCAGTATGAAGACAGCAAAAAATTTGCAAAAATGCCTTCTCTGGTAAGGAATATATGCAGAAACATAGCGTAGTATTTTTGCAAATAAATAGCTTTTAACTCTTGGGTGCATTTAGACTGCTTTCTTCAGGAAAAAAAGAAATGTTTACACAGCTAAGATGTCCATCAGCCTTTCTGATATAAATCCTGCTTGCTAGCTTCAAATTCCTTTGGCAGAAGGATGGATGGCTCAGAAATAGAAACTTTCTCAAAGTTTTGTGAAAATAAAAGTTGCAGAAGCGAGAATTTTTTTTTTTTTTTTTTTTGATGCTGAAATCTAAATTATAAGCAATGAAAGGATGAGAGAGACTATCTTCATTTGGGACATAAAATCTAGAGAACAATTTACAAGTTTCTTCAATAATTTTCACACCTAGACACACACACACGTCGTTGCCTTATATTAGTTTTAGTTCTAGTTACAAAGAGAACATTCATAAAAAAAAAATCTTAGAAACCTAGAAACTAATTCTTGCACTGAATTTAGCAGATAAAATTCATGAATTGTTATCAGTTTTCTTAGACACTGACTTACAAAGCAGCCATGATCATTTTGGTAGCAAAATCTGGTTTAAGTACAGAATGCAAAATGGATGTTAACAGTGTTGCTCAGCAACAAAACTGAACGAGGATGTATTTTTACACCCTGATAAAATTATTACAGCTATGTATTCAATTCCAGCATAAGAATTCAGCTATGCCATCAAAGAATATTTACATCTTTCTATGACCGAGAAATTTGCTAAGTGAGTTCTGGTTAAATATTGACATTTTTGCCTAAGTGAAATTCTTCTCGAAATGCTGCCTAGGGAACATGGATGGAACCAGGCACTAGAAACCTCATTTATATTTCACGTCTTGCCTTTGACTAACCATGTACAGCTTTATGCCATTTTAATAATTAGTAATGAAGCATCATTTCAGATCACTAGATAAAAGTACAATTAAAAGCCCAAAAAGGCATCTCAAAAGATAAATCAAGATTTTCTTGCACTCTTCTCTCACTTCACACCACTTACAACCAGGGAAATTTGAGTATGGTTTGAGTGAAAAAAAAATAAACCTCCTGAAAGATGCTGTGTATCAACATCCAGCTTGGTGGGGTGCACACAACTTCTCCTTGTTGACCATCATGGAAAATGTGCTTTGGGTAACCTTGCACGAGAATTTTTATGGCAACGTGTGGTTTATTTTAATTGCTCAGTGCATGTATATGCAATCTTCTTAATGCACTTCCTAAATTAATAATAATGAGGCAATATTTTATTGCACTTGGAATGATTTGGAGGGGGTTATGTTTAGGATTTTCATGACTGAAGTCATCACTGTACTCTTTCTTAAGCCTTAAATAGGCTGCCTAAATTAGATACATTACTAAATCTGTAAAGAATTGGATATAAATATTTCTAATTTGTCCTGATTTGTTCAAATAGAATTAAACTTATGAAAGCTCTATAAATCATTTAATGTATCTTTTATGGGTCCAGTTCACTCATATAGCATAGGGAAGAAGAGAAAAATTTGACCCTGGAAAACTACTACTCATCAATCCTCACTATAGTTCTTCAGTTCCCTAAAAGTTGTGAAAAATACACAGGGCTTGAGCAGGCTCAGTGACTCGGAAAAAGCCATTACAGTAAAACCCAAACATCATCTAAATAATATACAGCACAATTAACCTTAAACAGTCTATAATTATGATAAGCTTCATAGTTCTAATTACTTTTCAGTACCACTGCTATACAGTGAGTTGAATTATAAAATAAAATGTGTCACAGTGCACCTATTTATATATTTTTTAAAGTGAGTATTCATGAAAGGATATAATTTTCCAGCAAATATCCAGCTTGCTGTTGATCTCCAGACCTTTAGCCTGCTGCCTTTCCTCTTCCAGCTGCTTGGCGTTTGCAAACTGGGACCCATCGGCAGGAGATTCTGGGAAACTCTCAAAGCTGAACTTGTCCACCTGGATAGCCATGCTGTAGCACGAGGGAAAAAAACAAAGAGAAAATAATTTTCACTGTAACAACTTTAAAGAGACGATTTCTGCAAAAAAGGTGATAATGCATTGGGCTCTATGTCCAAAAAGTAACGACATAAGACCCATACAATGAACCCTACCAAAAACAGGAGCTAAAGGTCCTGTTTTGGTAAGATAAACAAGCACCAACCAACATTTTAATGCCTTGGGGAGCAGCGTGCAAGATATTTGTTCTGCAGTTGTAACCAGCTGACCTCATTACGGCTCTGCAGAGATTCATCTGCTTTTCTTCTTGGCATCTAAATGCTCCTGGTGCTCTTTATTAAGCTACAGCAGATCTAATGCACTGTGCTGCCAAAACACTTCTCGTTTCTTGAACTGGCTGAAACAGTAGTAATTAATGAAGAATAAAAATATATTGCTTCTGAGACAATTTTGCACTTAGGGAAAACAGAAGACCAAGCAACCAGCATCGAAAACCATTCCTGGTGGAGCGCAACTACAGTCAAAGAGCAGGGATGAGAAGGTCATCTCACATCATATACCAAGGTTACTATTACTCTTCTTCTCTATTTCCACCTACATCAAAGAGGAAAACATTTTTCCACAGGCCTTCCCAAGAGGAAAATGCCAGTAATGGAAGTCAACAGGAAAACGCTTTAAAGTCCCACCAAATTAGGCAGGTTTTGCATAATTAACACTCATTTAAGAGGACATTGACCCAAACAGAAACAGGAAAAAGACACAAGGCAATTATAAAAGCAAGGAATGATGCAGAGCTCATAGTTTGCTTTGAAAAGATGAATTCAAAGAGGCAGCTCATTCTTCACCCTGAGCAAAAAGCGACATCTCAGGAGAGGCTGTTAATGTCCCACGAACACTTTTGTCATTAAAAGGGACAAATGCTGCATTGAGACGACTGTGCCGCAATTACCGAGTCTACAAGCTGCCTCCTCTGCAGATGACATCCTTGCTGATCTTCACATTTTAAAACCCCCCAAAAAAGTCAGCAGAATTAATCTATGCCTCTCTAAGGGCTGTTTTCATTTTCTTTTTTTTTTGCCTTTTTGCTGTAGCAAGAGATCACTGCAATTTCTTCATTTACATGCGAAGACCATCAAACGCCGGCTGCATGCAAAAGCTAAAAACGAACTCTCAAATGTGCATCACTGAAACTGCAGGAATTACGTCAGAAATGAAGAACGTAACGAAAAACACCCAGATATAATCTCTATAGTGGATTAAAAAAAAAAAAAAAAGCAGGCAGGAAAACATGTCTATACCACCATGACTTAAGTTGGCAAATGCCAAGTTGAGCTCCTGGGATTTTGCACAGGCAACACCTGAAGAAGACAGAGATGCAACTGGAATATCACTCCCTCATTGCAGCCTTTCTAAAGGACCCAATGAAAAACCCAAGCTTGATTTCCACTATATCTGTAGTATATATGCAGTACTGCTTGAATTCTAACATAAATTCTCATCGTTTGTTACCACCGTTTGTATTCCAACAAATTATTTTCCTTTCTGAGTAGTCAAAGCTGGTCCAGCAGACCTGCAAAACTGCTCATCGATTACCTGTGCCACACGTTTCTCTGTGCATGATATATTAGAAAAATATTTGAGCCTAACAATTTTTAAGATTTAATTGAAGATATTCACACAACACTCTTCCTTTAATGGGGCATTACTGGTAACATGGTAATTTTTCCCCCTCCCTGGAAATTCAATGTTCTTGGAAGCACTTTTTTTTCTCAAGATCCACATCAGCTTTGGGAATATAGTTGGATTTTTTTTAACTTTTTTTTTTTTTATCATGCTTTATTTTTATACTATATAGAGTATATTTAGCTGAGCGATACCTCATGTTACATGAAAATGTATCACAAAAAAATCCCAGTGGTGTCCTTGTGTGCTAGAGAGCAAAGAGAAAGAGAGACCTACGGAGAAAAAAAATACCACTCTGGACAAGCAGTAACACAATATTACAAATTCAGTTGTGGGCAGAATGTATGGGAGAAGCTGAGATAAGGAAACTTCTACACGACTACAGAGGCACTCGAGGTAAATCAGGGTGAAATTTAATTCTAGCTCTTTTTCCTAAACACAGATGCCTTTCACACTCAGGATTCTGCTTCTGCTTCTAGTGAAACTATATTGAGTTTTGTCTCTGTTTTGTGTCTATGATGTTTCTTCCGGATTTAACGCTCAGCCTAGGCAATGTAAATGCTCAGCCTAGGCTTCCCATAAAAATCAATCCCAAAAATAAGTACCGTTGCCTAAACCAGTCACTCATCACAACGGAGCTTCCCACCTCCCTTTCAACAGGACCATTTCTCCCATCTCAACAGATGCGTCTCCCCAGCGAGGGGTCAACCGCTGCACGGACACGGAGCTTCGCTCTGACCTCCTCTACCTTGCAGGCAGCTCTCCAAATTTTCTCCAAATGAGTTTTTTAACTGAATCGTGATGGTATTTGCACAAAAACATTGTGTGATATAAAAATGATTTCGCAGGCAGTCCTGCCCCGCTCCTGTCCTCCCCTTCAGGGACCACATCCTCAGCTCCTCGAATGCCACAAAATTTGACACGGCAACAAATTTGACAAACAAGGGTTAAAAGCAGAAAGAGGATTAGAAGTTACCCAGTTGATACAAAAAAAAAAGCAAAACAGCAGAGTAATCACATCCCAGTACACAATAATTCACAGCCTAGAGGGAACCTCAAGAATCAAATCTCTTATAAGATAAACACGTAGCACTAGACGAAAGTGAGGAAGAAAAGTAATCCAAATTAACATTATCTCCTGTTTATTTCTAATTATTTCACTGCTATCTATAGCAGAACTGCAATCTATATCACATATATTTCAGCAAAGCATAAAAAAAATAAAGTAGCTCAAGAGACCCATAAGTAATGATGTCTCCTCCTGGCCTAGAAATGACTTCATAAAGAAAAAAGATTGCTTTAGTATCTGAGCTATGCAGAACAAAAGATAAATTTTTCCATTAATCTTTGAAAGGCCAATTAAGTTTAAAAAATTGCATTTAGAACTTAATTATTTATTTAAAATAGTGGAAGTGAAGATAAATTCAGACTGTGGCATTGGTGTCTGTAGAATTCAACAGCAGTTACTTACCCAATCCAAGATATTTCAGATGATAAAACGTTAAAGCTGGAAAGAACTGTATATAAGGTAATATTTGAAAATGGAATGCTCTTAAAAGAATGTTATCTATATCAATCTTCTTTCTTTAAATTTACTAGGCATACGGAGGAGCTGGCTTTCCAACCCCTAAATCCAGATGTGCAAAACCATCTCAACCACTTCCCTTTCTAGACCAATAACTTGTATTCTCCTTGCACAGGGATGACCTTAACACCTTCAAGACTTTTTAATAAAATAACAAGACTTGTTCAGCGTGCTCCTCAGGTAGCTCTTTGAAGATTCTTGTACACAAGTGTCCAGTCCACTGGCTTTCAATTATTTATTTTGCCACAGCCTTATTGATTCTTTTGGTATATAGAGATGTTATATAGATTTTATACAGGTTCTCGAGTCCCAAAAGCAACAGAGTTGTCGATGAAACCAGACCAATGAAACAGAACCCTGCCAAGGAGCAGGACACAACCATTTTAAGGAGGCAAAATGTCAGTACAGCAGAGAAAGAGCTTTGATTTACAGAGCTTATCTTGTAACTATTACCAAGTATAATGTTGACAAATATGAGTAGGGGCATGAAGAAGCTATTATCTGATTTCTTTTATCAGAATAAGGAAGCTTTACATGAGGAGGTGTGCAAGCTTCACAGCAATGAACTGCTCAACACTATTAATAAAAATATAGCACATCTCTCTCTTACACATATGCCTGCTATCTACACAGCTAAACAGTATTTTTTCTTAATTTTAAGTCAGGTTACTATTAGAAAATGGGACAAATAGTATTTTTTTTCATTAACACACACGACACTCCTGATGCATAGCTGAGTACAAAGTCACCAAAAAATAGCTTCTATTTCCAATATCCATCAAGCAAGTATTTAAACACATTTTATCAGCTGGACTGTTCCCTTATGCAAATCTATACGCTATCAAAGAAACAGAGGCATCACTACATCAAATCACCACCTTAACTGCTGCCTCTCACGTGAGTGATAATAAGCAGGGATGCTAATTTTGGCTTGCAATCACAAATAACATTAAAAGAATTAAAATAATAATATACATATACTTACTATATATATTTTTTTTTTTTTTTCAAGCAAATATCATCCACAAGCTTTCAGGGTCTTCATCTCCAGCTGTTCTCAGCATAGAAGCAAACTAAGACTTGACTTGTGTGTGTTGCGTCCAACCAAGTTCAGCCATGCCAGGGGCCTGGTCCTTGCAATACTGCACAGGCACTTCCAGCCCTTGGCACCAATTTTAGGATTCCAAATGCAAGTTGGGATCAAAACATATTCTAGAAAGCAGACACAAGCAGTTGGCCAACACTACAGAAGACACAGGAGCAGGGAGAGCACTACTTATTTCTCCCCAAGGTGCTTTTCAACACTCTCCCTTTCAGAACAGTGCCTAACTGGGCAAAAAATAAGGCATCTTTACCTCATTTTGAGAATAATCCAATGTAGTTAAGTCATTATAACCAGTAATTATTTCCAAAGCTGAAAATCAAAACATCTGGGTTAATGATTCTAAGCACAAATGGCTTCTTGCAACTAGCTTAATTCTGCAAATGAAAAGAGGCGAACGGTTTTGGGAACCTGGGACAGGCTCTGTTTCTTAAGCCAAATTAAACTTTTCCTTCAAGTAATTCCCAGTAAGTCACTCCCTTTTTAGTTGTTTATCTCCTTCTATGCAGTATCTTTTTAAACAATACAATTCTAACAGAAAATCTGCAACCTTATGTCTCCTGAAAATTCCTATTCCACTGGAAAACAGCCACGCAGGCTTAAAAAACCCTGGTTTAGCCAATATTTCATTATCAGAAAGTATTACACATAATTTATGGTCTATTTCATACATGAACACAAACTATAATGGAAGCCTTGAAAAGGGAGTAATGTGATTTTCTTACTCAATGGAACAGTATGGAAATGCAGAAAACAGAGAAAGCCATGTGCTTTAGATTGCCTTTGAAATATAAATATCACAAGAATAAGCTTTCAGTTGACTTATAAAAATACTGTTCATTAAAAAAAAAATAGCTAATTATTTATATTAAAGAGTTCTTGTGTACCTGGGATCAAAAGTAAATGAGTCCATGTGGTTGAAGGCAGTACTGAGAGCAGAGAGAAGTGATAGAGAAGACAAAAACCAGGGCTTGTTTTGGTGAGCATGTATTCAGGGCAAGTAGCAAGGACAAAAATCAACTGTCTAATGTCACCATGTACTTGAAAATATCATTGTACTAGAGTCAGGCCTGCCCAGACACTCAGATAACACCAGATAAAAGACAAGAAACTCTCTTTCGCAATTACAGATGACTCTTCCCAGAAAAGGACACCTAACATTTAACAACAAGAGAGAATACAAGAAAGAAGTTGATTTGAACATGCACAGTATAGCCTAGGAGACAAAATAATATGGGGTACTCGTGTAAGACCAGTCCTTGTTGATTTATAGTCTAGATTTAGACATGGTTTAAACATTTAAACCAAGATGAAAGTTTGGGTATACGGAATTAGTGATTGCTAAGCCCTTTAGTTGGCTCGCACAACACTCCATTAGTGGGTTTCAAGACATTCTCTTCTTTTATATTGAGCTCGTGATCCTGAATATTCGTAATTAAAGTCCCATCCTACTGAAGTCATTGGGCATTCAGAAGGAATTTAGCGGGCTTAAACAAGCTAAGTGCAAAAACCTTGAAATAGGGTAAGTGTGTGGCAACACTTCTCATTAGAAGAGTGATGGGGAAAGAAAAGGGGACACCAGTCATGTTCTTCCCGTGCCAGATATCAACTGGGTCTGACGCTGCTGGGCACGGCAGTGCTCTTGTGTGATGAGATGGATAAATATCGCTCAGGATTAATCCAAAATACAGTCTTAAGAAGCATTTTGGAGCATTATTTATACAACATACCATAGCCCATTACTTAGGCATAAGGTTATTTTCAAGAACACCTCAGTGACTTAAGACAAACTTCATTTTCTAAGGTTACTCTGGTACTTACGAGCCTAAATTTCAGTGAAAAAAAATAATCAGCAAAATTTCAGCTCCTCATTTTCAAACATGACATATATGCCCTGCTATCCTAAAATTAATGCATCCTAAGCTTTGATCATTCACCTTAGAATGAATCATCTTAGGAATTTTCCTTTTACATATTTGCTTTGTATGTCCTCTCCCATGAATAATACAGAATACAGAATGTAATACATAGATACCAGGGAAAATTAAATTCAGGAAAGGAAACGTAACAAACTGATTACATTCATCCCTGGATCCAAAGCAATAAGATCAAATAAAGAACCTAAAAGGGCAACCTTAAAATACTAATAAGTATCAAATATATAAGTATCAAAAAAAAATCTAATGATTTGCATTGCATGGAAGTTTTTAATTATATTCCTTACAAAAAAAAAAAAAAAAAAAAGAACTGTTTGAGCTCTAGAAAGGAACTGCTCTCTCCTGGTTCTCCAGCTCTGTCCCACGGTGGGGTTTCTTGTCAACAGATGCTTCATCTCTCAAGCTTCTGAGAAAAGAGTATCTAAGCTACAGGACGTGCCCATCACCACAAGCAGTAGCAAAGCAACTCACAAAATCAGCACAAATCATACTTATTAAAGACCAAAAGGCATCAAAAGCAAGGCATGTACAAAGAGAACAGGGCACTATTTCCATAAGTAGTTTTCATTTGTAGAAAAATACCTGAAAATCTTAGACCTTGGTCAAATACTGGGGGTAGGATAAGCCAACTATTCTATGAGATTCCAGGTCAATACCAAGAAAAAAAAAAATTGAAAGAATTTTCAAATATTTTACACATCAATTTATCTCAAGGGTAATTTTTAATATTGAATTTATTGAAAATTAAGTGATTAATTTGGGAGTAATTGCACCATCTTGTTTTGCTTTGTTTTGTTTCCTCTGGTTTACATTACTGACTTGACTTCAAATTTTGGAGCATTTTAAAAACAGACATTGGCTTTGCCTGCAATTGTATTTTCAGAAATGAAAACCCATTAAAACAAGAAAACATATAGATCCTTAGTACAAAGCAGGAAATCTACGCAGCCAGATCAAGGCAGCCACATACCACGTCCCAAAAGACATAAGCATATACCTGTACTGACTCATTAAGTCAGCATGAGGATTAAAAGGATGAATCTCAGCTTTTAAGTGCAAAATAGAATTCAGTTTTAGCTACTGAGCTATGACCACTGCTCTTTAGTATTCAGGTTGTAAACAGCTCATTGGCTTCCCAAAGTTAAAAAAACAGCCAGTGACCCACAAATGTACTCGCAAACGGTCTAAAAATTACTGTAAGCTACTTAACTACAAGGTCAGGAAGCAGCAGATGCTCCAAATTGAAGAAAACGGAGACTTTACAAAGACTTCCTAATGAAGGAAATATTATTGATGAGAGTGATGGCGTTGCCACTAGTTCACTGCTAATTCTACACAGTTCTGCAGACATCAGTTGATGTTGAGTTATGCTCAAATGAGATTAATGGGCTTTAGATGGAAGAGGAATGTTGAACATTCGGGACTGATGTGGCTCAAACTGCATCCGTGCGCCTGTTCCAAAGGTTTCTCTCCACCTACTTGTCAGCCTTCAGCGCATATGGTCTTTCCATTAATGTAATTTCACCTTTCTATGGAGCTTGAGAACTGCCTCGGTGAAAATCAACATAACCTTGATATACCACAGCCTTTACTCCAATGGACTTCATGATTCGAAGAGTTGAAAAACATAACAGAAATAGTGGCAATGCCTGGGGCTCATACTTCTTCCACAATACTTTTATTTTTTGCATGTGGCAGGTATGCATTTGGTAGAGTATTGTGCTTCCTACAAATTAGATAAGCCTAAGTTTGCAGTTCTTGAAAACCAGTCTGTCAAGACCTTCAGTAAGCATGTTTTGCAAGCGAGCCGAGTGATGCACAGATTGGCCAGTGCAGCGGTTTTAGTGATCCTGGCTAGGATCACCTCAATTCAGTTTATCTCACTTGCAAAGATGAAGGACTAAGTCAACCCTTCTGGGATGTGGACCTGTATTTAAGGAGTCTTGATACATCAAATCTGATATTTAAACCATTCGCTTACCCCACCCATCTATGCTTCTTTTTTTCTGATTTTTCTTTTTTTTTTTTTTTTTAAGTTCAATGTTTTCTCTAAAAACAGGTATAGAAAGTATTTGACTACTGAAGTAGGAAGTTACGGGCTGAAACAAAGCTGCAAGAAATACTGAAGCCTGTCAAAAGTGATAAGTGCCTCTGATTACCCTCTCCTGCATTCCCTGGGCTCAGCATTTCATTAAATAGCAATGCTCTCTTTTAAAAATAGATTTACCACCCTGGTGTCCTGAGGTTCTTTCATGTTTTTAGCCAAGGCTAAGTACAAAAAGGGCTACTTTCCTCAGTAACTATATTTGATTTTCAGTCCCAACAGCACTGGTTAGATTAGCTAAATTCAGGCAATACGTCCTAAAACAGGTAACACAAACAGATTTTTTTTAATCTCTATTTTTATCTCTTGAACTGGATGAATGAGAGAAATTAGGAAACGTTTTAAGAAAGATGTATTAAAATAAATGAGGTGCATGTGGGTGTCATCTTCTCACAAGAAGGACAATACACACAAACATTGATGCTCAGCAAAAGAAATCAGACCTTTTGCTCCATATTAACAAAACACTTTTGGCACATTTTGGTATAGGAAGTGTCTAAAGCACTGCTTAATACTGCCTGCTCAAAATACATGCTTTCTCAATACTGATTAGGATATTGATTCAAGTAAAATAACTGACACTTGTTAAAAGTAAAGAGATGTAAGACATTCACAGATGTGGGTGGAAATCTTGCCGTTAATATAGAAAAGAACAACTATACATACAAAGAAATCTTTTTCTTCAAATAATAGGGACAAATGGTTTCAGTTCTCTACTTAGGGACAGCAGGAAAGCTGATCTGATATACTGTTAATCCAGGCTCAGAAAACAACACTTTCTATAGGATGTCAAGTTTCCATTTGGTTTTTGTCTTCAGTAGACAACTCATCAAACATCAGATGAGGCAATACTACAAGGAGAAACATCAGAGGAGGCAATACTACAAGGAGTCAGGACAGAAAAAGAATGAAATACAATATTATGCCTGAGAAAAAAAGGTTAAGCTGTAGCATCTCACTGTCAAATTTAAAAATACTGCCCAACTCCAGCAAATTACCACTTGGAAATATGTTTTGGTACTTCCTTTATATAAAAAAACTTTTATATAAGCTAAGCAAAACATGGCCAGAATTCCATAATGCTTCCTGCAAGTCAAGATGTTCTTCTAAATTGGAAACTTCTGTCTTAAAACTGTCTTAAAAATTCTGTTTTAAAAGTACTCTGAAAGAACAGAAGGGCAAAAAACCTATCTGAAGTTTCTTCCAGAACATCATGCCCCTAGTAGTTCCAAATTCTGCATTATGTTTCCTAATAAATAAGTATAATGTGGAAAAAAAAAAAAAACAATTAATAACAAATAAAATTCTCTCAAGCACTAAAATGGATGAAAACCGTAGAACAAAACATTTAAAAGACTGATCTAAATAAATCAATATTTACATCATAAATACAAAAGCACCAGCATCCTCATTCACCAGGTTAACCTCTGAGGAGTTTGGCTGGTTATATTTTAACATTCAGCTACTCGAAGCATCGCTTGCATAGCTGGCTCTAAAAACACGTTTAAAGGATGAAAGAGAAATGTACCCAAGAAGTTGTGGGATAATCTCCTGCTTGCTATCTCTGCTCTCACAAAACCTAAAATTCATGTTGTTCATTTATTGTGTGCTGTTGCTTCAAATTATTTCACAAAAGTAAATTAATAATAAGAAATCTCTGAACTTCCTGTTATCCTCAACACCCACACACGACTGCAGAATTTTATATATGACCACTTAATGCACTTGCAGGTGCTACAGGCAGATGCAGTAACATATTCCAGGCCAACACTTGAGTCCAAGTCACTAGACTCAACTGACTGACAGTTTGCAGAAAGTAGCACCTTAGGAAAAACAGAAAACATGGAGAAATGTGCAACCTCATACAGGTATGTTAACAGTAAAGGCTAAATCACCACGATGACAGTGGCATGGCCTTTTGCTAATGTCTTTTTCATTGCTGCAGTGTTTAAGGTTGACAGTTTGCTCGACAAGATCCTGCACTAACAAACCACATTTTTTGCACAGTAAGAAGTGAACGGGAACCCGGGTTCTAGTGGGGACCTCCCGGGTCCCACGGGAGGAAGAGGATGCTTTGGAGGGGCACAGCTACAACGAAGCAGAAGACACCAAGCTAGCTCAGATGAAGCCGCCGGCATCACTGAGCTTCAGCCTGATGAAGAATTTGCTCCAACAGTAAAAGTTCTTCACCTCTCTTTTCATTAGCTCAGCGTCGTTTATCTTCTTATGCCAACGCACTGAGTCCCTCCCGAGCTGGGGTTCGGAGATGACTTCCTGCTGGATTCAGAAAAAAAAGAGAAGAAAAGCCTCTCTGATTATCCCCTCTGCTTTCTGATTGTCATGCAAGGGTGGCCCGTTCGCTGCTGCTGACACACTGAGATGAACTTGAAATAAGATATTCAGTATGTGGTATCCATTCGTTCTTCATTAGTACGAGGGTATTTCAACAGCCATCTCTCCACCACTGGAACTATAAAGCTCTTTATTCATATGTTCCCTTCTGGAGACCTAAGCACAGAACGGACTCCAGTGTCAGGAAAACATCACCAACAATCACTTCAGTAGCAGAGACTCTTAAAAGCAATCAGAGTTGTACTTTGCCTCTTCTACGTTTTCATAATGAAGTCTCCATGAAATTCAACTCTCAAGCGGTCGCCTACAAAATGCTCCATGACAGAACAGCAGCATATCTGGAACGGTTTTATTATGTAAATGAACGGCAATTTCTGAATAACATCAAATGGCTGTAAATACTTTAAAGAATTGAAGCCTTCCTTAGTTCTTTAGCTCTTTTTGTTTCCATTAATTTCATCTTCTTTCACTCAAACCTCCTCCATTCAGAACACTTCAAAGATTGTTTATAAGGACAGACTTTACTGTAGGGTCTTTAAGCACAATAATAAAGCTAATATGGATATTTATCTTTATTTACATTCTACAACTTCTAGTTCTTGCATTTTCTTTGCACCAGCTAGCAAAAAAAAAAAAAAAAGTCAGAGATCTGTAATAAAACTCTCTTTTATAATCAGTCCATAACTGACTCACAACTGTTTAATTCTGTATTGCTTTTTTTGTTTTTTAATCATACCCAACAGGAAACCGAGTCCTTGCCCTCTGAAGACAAAGCTGACAACAAACAGAAATTTGCAGAGCGGCACAGTCAAGACCATCGTGTCTTCCGCTCAATACCCTACGTAGGAGCAAACCTCTCCTTGCCTTGACAGATGCAATTCAAAATGGGGTATGGTGTGAAATCAAAATATTGGAACTGTCAAATATAATCTCTCTTCTGGCACACCATGCAAAATTGAAGCTTTATTTTATGGGCAAGAAAGCTGTTTTATTGCTTTAGCAGACCAAGGCCTAGAAGATGAATCAGACTTGCCCTGGGGAACAGATCGTCTACAAAGCCGTGAGAACAAACCACATGCACTAGACGAGTGGGCTCCTCTGTGTCAGACGGGAATCTGCAGCTGGAAGAAAACATGTTTACTATTGAGAATTAGGTATTGGAGATGTGATGGGCCTAATGCTTCTCCTTACTGAGCTAATAACATACACTATGAAAGCAGGCTCTTTTTTTCTTTAAACACACACTTTCTATCTACATTCCACAGTTCATTCTAGTAAATACCTAATTCATGGTAGCCCAATTCCAGGTCACTAGTCCCCAGTTCTAATCCCATTGTCTGACCTAGCCAAAGCGCTGAGCGTTGCCTTGTCATAGCACCGCAGCTCCTTGAATGGACTCCCTGGTGTCCTCCCTACCTCTTACCTTCTGGCCATGGACATACTTGAATTCTAACTCAGGAGCTCTGATTCTCTGAGCATTCATTGGGTTCAGAAACTTGTCACACTGATTTCCAAACTGAAGTGAGCAAAGGCATAAAAAATGACAATGAAATACATGTGCAACAGTAAATGATGATGTGTTGTTAAAAAATTTGAAAACAGCAACAGGACTGCTGTCATAACATGCACTATCGAAAATCCTCTAACGGAATAGTAACACCATTATTGCTGTACAAGTGTATTAGATGATAGCACATTTAAATATGAATGTGTCTTTTACATATGAACTGAACTCAAAAAACAATGAATTCCCAAGTGATGAGCACTCAGCATAACTGCAGACACAAAAACATCTTCAGAGAAGGTCTGTTAATAGAAGACTTCAACTTTTTGTCAAGATTCAGTGTGTGCACCCTGTTTTTAAGAATTCTGCCAAAGCAATTTCCTATCAGCTACAGCTTGATATGGGATATTGGATTAAACCAGCATTTAGTCCAACTCAGTGTGGCCATTCATGTGGGACACACGGAGGAGGCACCGAGGCTGAAGCTTTCACCAAAACACAGTACGGAGATCTGGGCTGCAGAACCCCTTCCCCTTCCCAACCTGGCCTTGCTAACATTTGTATTTCAACAGTATTTAGGCAGCAAAGAAAAAGTAGAAGAATAGAGCTAAAATCCAATGGAGCTTTCATGCCAGAGAATCACAGAATCACAGAATCATTAAAGTTGGAAAAGATCTTCAAGATCATCAAGTCCAACCATGAAGTTCAATCATGAACCATGAAGTTCAGACATCGACCACAAGCAGCGCAGTCTTTGGAAAATTACAGATCTATTCACAACTATCGAATTAACCTTTTAATTATAAACTTGTACTTCTTTCCTAAATACCATATACTGTTAAAATTGCAAGTGCACAAGTAGCTTCTGACTATCCAACGTTCCTCCAACATTCCTCCAGTAAAGCAGAGGACAACAAAGAAATACTTCAATGGACTACTTTGAAAACTACAGCTGTGACTGCATATAAACCATTTACAGAAGAGTGAGACAGAAATCTCTGCCACAGATCAGGTCTGAACAGAATGGAATAAAGAGAAACTCATCAAGAGAAAATACAGATGTCAATACCAATTTTGAGAAATTGTGATCAAGAGGGGAACTTCCCATTAGACACTTAAGATAGCAATATGTCTTTGCTGGTTTAAAGCACATGCATGAATAAGACGGGGAGAACAGGATGAAAACACAGGAAATCTCCTACTTTTCTGGATCAAGCCAGAAAGACGAGCTAAACTTCATTTCCAGCCAACAAATCCCCCCAAAACATCTTTAGAAGTGATACAAGAGAACAGCTG
>VZSV01000205.1:1229054-1257547 GCA_013398735.1 Nothocercus julius | reverse complement strand
TATCCTTTAAAAGGCAAAAACATCCCCCAACCTATCAAACAAAACAATAGACTTTTAAAATACACTTTTGAAAGAAAGATTTGAGAAATAAGGGGCAAAAAAGCATCAGACTGCACCTCAAAAGGACTGAGGTTACTTGGCACCTTCAATTCCTGGAACATTATTTCAGGTCAAGGCAGGGGACTTTCAGCAGCTTCTTATAAATCCCGCTCATCAGCCTGCTCAGTTGGGCGCTCTGTAGGGATGCTCGTGTTAATCCTACTCATCATCCAAGATCCCAGCACTTCAGAAGTGGAGATAAATGCTTGGACTTCCAAGGGGCCTCTTTGGAGCTGGGGGAGCAGAAGGCTCGCAGTGCATGAACGGGTGATGTCTGAGTGAACTCGGCCCTTAACAGAATGAGGGCACTTAACCCGAGGACTCCACGCTTGGCCAAGTTACCATATTCCTAAAGACATTATAATAAAGTATCTCAGGTGCAGATAAAAAAAAAAAAAAAAAATCCCTTTAACATAGTAAATACTGAATGCAGGAAGCATTTGGTCAAACTCCTTCCCTCTGAGAAATTTTAGGAACACTACTTTGAATCAAATAAGTTATCCCATAGGGAGAAGGAAAAATAAAGTCTGTTTCATATGGATTTGTGTTCTTCCCTCCCCTGCCAAAGAATTCCTTTTTCCACGTTCCTTCTGGAACTCCTCAGGGCAAACAAAACACTTATTTACTGAATTCTGCCTGCCCTACCCCAAAAAGGGGCAATCAGTTTTTCTCTTTGCCCCAGCCATTGGTGATTTTGATAGAACTTTTAAGAATTAAATGCATCTTTGAGAATTCCCTTCCTTGATTTCTGAGTGAACACAAAACTTAAGAGGGACAGACTGGGAAAAACAGTTGCATCAGCCTTGTTCCTTTGAAAACCAGGTTTGATGAAGACAGATTTTAAAGGTCAGACCTAGTCCTAATTCTGCCCATAACAGCTAGAGTTCAGATTGTGCTTGTTAAAGCAAAACCACAGTGTTTATATCACATGCATGGCTTCACAGCATACAAAGTTAATTTTGTTTTGCAGAATTTAATTCAACTTTTGTAAAATAACCACATTTAGTTCCGAGCTACGTCTTGAGTCTTGTTTTTTGTCAGTTAGTAATGTATTTTGGTGGTGCTTGGGGTCATGAATTGTCTTCCCATCACTTGAGCCTCTTTGGTCTGTCCCTCAAGGGCAGGAATCAATTGTCCATCAAGGGAGAGCTCTCTTAGGTGGTCTGTCACTACTACCAGGTCTGTCACCTGGCAAAAACAGCCCTCAAACTAACGTTGGTTCATCAAAGATGTACTTGGGAATCTGCAGGTACCTACAGTACTACTTGGCATCATATAGTGCATGCACAAATATAAAACTGCACGGGCAAACCCCAACCTCAGGGTATTTGCAATAGATGTATAGACCACTGAATGGAAACCAGAGAGGAGAAATTCCACCGAGGGACTAAAGGGAGACCAGACCCAAAACAACGAGCTTGAGACAACGTTACTTCAATTCAAATGTGCAAGTAACACTGGATTCTGACGTTTCTCTGTATTTTACTAATCAATGCACACAGCACTACCCACCTCACACTTTAGTTGCACGTAACATTTTTACTGTATCTCGAGTTAGAGACTTTTCCATCAAAAGCAGTGACAACACCTACCCCAGCTTCAAATCAACCAAAGAAATGGTGAACAGGGCAAGCTGAGGCTGTCTTGGAGGGAAGGCACAAAGTGACCTCAGCAAGTCCCTGATAGTCCTTCCTATGTACAACCCAAGCCATCACAGATCTCAAGAGACCTGCGTTCATCAGGGTTTCCTCATGCTGCTGACAGACTACTCCCAATATATACTGTATATACTACTGCATATACCGCTGTAGGTTGATCCAGTGCGGCTGTAGGGAAGAAAGTCCAAACCTACTTTCTTTCTCCTTACTGGCTGGAATGGCTGACAAGTTGCCAAGACCTCCAAATTATGAGTATTCCTGTGTTCAAATAATAATAATTAAAAAAGGAAATAAATTACAGCTTTCGAATAAAACTGGAGCACTCTGAATAAAAGCAACTGATAAGACAAATATTTAGTTCAGGAAAATTAGGTGGAGTAATATGCATTTAACAGTATTTCTGCTGGAAACACAGTTAATCAGCTCACTGCTAAATACAGGCATTGCATATCAAAGAAAATTTACCATTAAGAGCATGCAAATTGTGTTTTCTTTAGAAAATATGTGCAACTCTGCTTAGAAAAAAAGGAACTACAGTCAAGTAAATGCATGTTCTACCTTCTTCTGAAGATGCTACAGCTTTTAATTATTTGCTACGGGGTAATTTCACAATGTGCCATAAGACAACACTATACATTCAGTGTAAAATGATTTTTTTTTTTTAGAATCACAAATTAAGAATAAAACACTAGCCCGTGAGAAGACTTTATATGCACTGACAGCTTTTTCAGGCTTAAAATAAAACCAGAACAGAACCTGGGCCTGAACAACACTACTGTTAGAACAGCTGCTAGCACCTAACCAGCCCATTTCTCCATTAATTACACTAAGTTCAGGAACCAACTATTCCACCCTGCAGGTGACTATCTAAATCAATAATGAAAAAATGCAATTTATTCTTCATAGTTATTTAAAAGGATAAACAGGAAGCCAGGTTTATCCACGAGAGAGAGAAGGGGAATCAATGATCCCATACAGTCCATCAGTTCGTGTAAGTGCATATACATCTAGAGGTAATTAGAGCCATGCTGGGAAGTTTTATTGCTCCCGATAAGGTTCCAATTTAACACATTTCTGTTTCATTGTGGTTTAATTCTAGGGTTTTAAGAAAGCAGTTCTAGATGATTTACATGCTTTGAGTTTTAAGTGCAGTGATCTGTCATTGCTATTGTACAGCTCCACAGACACCTTTCAAAAGTCATGTATTTAGAGAAGATCCATCAACTAAGCTACCAAGATGATAAAACTGAAATGAATTTTAAAATCATACCTTTCCTATTCTTCTCCATGAGTTCTCTTTCTATCTTCCTTTCAGGAGGAAATCTAATTCTGTTCACATTTTCATTTTGCTTATGGTAAATACTTAGGTTTGGGGTCGCAAAAAGTTATATTCGTATTAAAAAGTATTTGTTAATATTTCTGATGAAGCATTCAAAAATTGGTCTTAAATGAACCTCTTGAGTACTTAAACCATACATTTAAACCATTTAACTCAATAGATAAACTTTACCATCACTCCAAACAAACTCACGCTTGCTGCAGTTTTTTAGATAATGACTCTACATGAGCTTCCACAAATCCATTACACGGAGTCACTCATAGAAGGGATCTCTACAGCTCTTCACCTTCCAAAAATCCTTTCCCTTCCACCCAGCCTCCAAGATCATCTGGTTATGTTCACTCATCACACCTCCAAAGAACTCAGTCGATTGAGATTGACCATATTCCTCATAACTGGGTTTTATTTTGGAATCTCTCATTTTCCTCTTTTCCAGGACAATCCACAAGCCTTTGCCTGAAGCAGGTGTAGGATGAAACAGTGTTTTGCAAAGAGGAAAACAGGGAGCTGGGAATTCAGTACATGCATATGATGTTCTACCACAGTTCTGAAAACCATTTTTATGGTTGCTCTTATAATACTGAAGTTAATGTGTGCGACTTACTGGATACACTCTGTATTCCTCACTGACCGATCTGAAAAGACATTCACTGCTACAAGTTAAATTAATGTTTCTTCTTTTTGCATAATTTTACATTATTCTTCATTTTTTTTGGCAATTTCTGCAGGAGCAGGTATGAGTCCTAATGAGTGCTCAGAAGCACTGGGCATCAGGGAGCACCGACACAAGCACAGGGGAAGAACAGGCCACTGTCAATGAGCTCACACACAAAACGCATTAAATTGCTGGTGGGATAGAGGAGAGAGAGCACAAAAATAAACAGCAAGTGGTCAACACAAGAGAAAAGTCAACACAAGAGGGAAAACTCACCGGTAGGTGTGCAGGTAGAATTACGTTTATGCAGCAAATGCATTTAATTTGCTACATAAAATTTAGGCTTTAATGTCTCCAAAGCTTGAGAAATTATAGCAGCAGGCAAAGGCCATTTTCTTCCCTGCATATTTAATTGCAGATTTCTAACAAGGCTCTGGCATTTCCATAATTGACCGCAGGAAGGAACCAGTAGTCTGTAATTTTCCAAGCGACGATACATGATCATTTCCATTCCAGAGCATTATTGCTGATGTACTTGAAGTAAAAAACTTCTGGAAATGTTCGAGTTCTTCTTTTTCCATCCCAACTCTTGGTATCACTGCAAACCTCACGTCTTCCCAGGCACGTCCTCGATGCTCAGAGGCTCCCATGGCATTTAAAGTATATGGAAAACAATAAAGTGCAGGTGGCTCTCGGCACCTTCTGCTCACAACTCAGGCTCTCCAGCCTTCAATCACAGCATGCACCTCTTTTACAATGTGCTTAAGCATGGGGATAAAAAAAAATACGCAAGACATTTTTTATTCCAATTAACATTAACTACCTGCTGAAGTAAATGCCTGAAGTATCAAAAAAAAAAAAAAAAAAAAAAAAAAAAAAAGGCAAAAAAAAAAGGACCATGTACAACTTGTGTATTTTGTTCCTGAGAAGAAATACCAGGCGAAGAATGTAAAAACAAGCAGAAAGATCAACAGCACGGCAAGAGTTGTAGGACCAAGTAAGAGAGAGAGGAGGTTTCTGCAGTTTGGCAGAAGAACTGTGTTCAGGGTGACAAAATACCAATTTCATATCATGCAAAGCTCTGTTATCTTTCCCTTTAAATTACATTAAAGTCAGACTTATTGTAAACAAGATATAAATCCTCTCAGAATCGAATCGGATCTGATTAGCATAAGTGCTGTCCTCTATCTTGTCCTCCATGGAAAACGTTTAAGGAAGAGAATTAAAAGTAGTGAAAGTTGAAGTCAATTTTCTTGAGCTTTCCATGTAGCTTTATATTGAAAAATGAGGCTTCTGGTCAAAGTTATCCCTCACAGAAAAGCATGAAATGTCCCCCTGCATAATCCTTGATCAGGTACCGAATTCCCTGACCTTCATTTTTTCAAAAAAATTTCCTTTGTGAATTTCTGAGCTTTTGCAGAAGACTTCCATCTGCAAGCATGAATGAAGGAATGAAATTACAGTCCTTGTAAATTCATCCTGATGGAGCATGGAGAGATAATTACATTGTTCTAAAAAGAAATCGTAGCGGACTTATTCCTGGGCTTCAAAGCAAATAAACAGGGTCATCCCTGGCCTCTCCCAAGGTTTCTTCCATCTGTTGAGGTTTCATCAACATCAGGACTCAAATGGGAATAACATCATGAGATTAACAGTAATGAGAAAGCTCAGTGTTTACAAGTTGTGATGTTTTAAGTGTCTTTCCTTTTCTGATATATCTGTAAAGACGATGGTCAAAGGACCTGGGGCACCTTTGGTCAAACTCTGCCATGGGCCTCTAGCACATACTTCTCACTCACGCTGCTGAAAGTTGGGGTCCTCCACCTCTTCTCTTCCTCAAAAAGCATGGTCGAATTTACCTCTTTATGGCTACATTTAGTTCCTTACTGTAGTTGCAACCACAATTTGTTGAGTCCTCCCACCCTGCCCCAAATGCTTGACTGCCACCATGACCATATCTCCTATAACTTCTCTTTTCTTCTTGTTTCCTCAGCCATGAAGCGGATATATCCCGAGACGGTACATCAAGGCCACAACTGCCATCCTGATCCTGGAAAGCCTAACTGAGCAATTAAAGTGATCCAACCAAAAGTAGATAACCATGAGATTAAAAGAGCAGTCCTTTAAAATCCTCCAAAACACCTACAGGAAATCAGACGATGATCTCCTCAGCCTACCTCTAACTTTTTAATGCAGCCTGCGGGAGCAGCACGTGCCAGGTAATAGCATTAGTACCAACGAAGCACCTTCCCTTCCTCCTCCTCACCACACAATCTTCTCTGTATCACAGTCTTGCTTCCTATTAGCTTTCAGCTCTTCAGGACATGCCTAATTTCCTTGTGTGTCTTCTGGCAGCAACGGCGGTGATAAGCGGCATGACTTGTGTCTTCATGATACCTCTTTTGGCAATAAATGGTAGCAGCATGCATGAACCAACTCATGGTTCATCATGATTTGAGAGCAGCCAGAGTATTTCCATCATATCAGAAAATAGCTAACATTTTAGTTACCACTGAAAGTTACAACTAGCCAGTTAGCAGGAATTGCCAAAACAACCTTTGTCAGGATAAATTTAAGGTATAAGGCTCGGCAATAGTTCCTACGGCAACCGCTGGCACTTGCAAGGTACCATTAATGGGAAATGCAATATCTGTCACACGAGAAGCTGCGTGCCACGGTGCCCTCACAGGCCATTTAAGACCCACTGGTTTCTCCCCTGCCTCCTTCTTCAAAGTGTAAACTGCTACACAAATATCATTAATAAACGTATTCTTTTAATTTTGTGTTCTATTAGCATCCACTTTCTTCCGTCGCTGAACTGTTAAGACCTCAGCATAAGCTTTACTTAAATTATTCTTTTCTCATGAAGTTACTCCTTGATTCAGCCTAGTTTTGTTCAGATCAAACTGAATCTTTATATAGGAGAGGACTCCTACCATAAGGAATTCGTTTAGGAGCTCAGAAATGGCTACAAATTATGACTACTACTGCATTCAATCACCTTTATCAATCCCAAGCAGGCACCTCCTCTCATTTTAAAGACTGCAAATTAAATACTAAAACCTTTCTTTGAATTATAAATCTCCTAAACTTAACAGCCTCAAGGGAACAAAGCACAAAACTCAGATCAATGGCAGCTCACAATTCAAATATAGGTTGTGTGGTCCCTGCACCGGCTCAGCCAAGCTCTTGCCCTGGTATTACCAGGTGTTAGATCTCCTTGAAGCTCTTAGAGCTCTCCCAAACTCATGGAACCTGCCCAACTAATTAACGCCACAAAAGACCCATCTGACAATAAAGTTAAGCTGAGAAACATGGACACTAAATTGTTACTGCTGAAATAATTTAAAGAGAGAAATATTTCCTCCTGCAAACAGTGACTCAAGAGAAACTTTCCAAAACCAGGTCCTGGAGACTTAGATGGGAAAGAGGAAAAATGATAAGGTGTAATACAGGTTAATATTTGTAAATCTCAGAGGATGCTATAGAATTAATGCTCTCACACCAGGAAAGCAGACAGCAAAATAAAATCATTAGCACACGTTATTGGAATACAATATGGAATTACATATTTTGTAGAAATAAAAGAGGTCAAATAATAGGTATAGAAACTATGACCTATATTGATTTTGAAATTAAGACCAAAATAAGATTCTACTCTCTAAGACACTCTAAGTGTCCTAGAGTGAAATTTGATTTTGAAAAGAATTTTGACTCCCAACTTCCAGAGAGCAAAATCTTTCCAAAATAGGAATCCAAGCCACTGAAAAATGGTTTTTATACTTTAGTCAAAGCCACGTGATGGCTTTTATTAACATCAAAAGATTTTAATTATGAACTCTAAAGAACGTAATTGAAAAACGCAGGCACAAGTTCACTTTTGCCAAGCTTTAAGCACGCATCCAGACAGAAATCACAGCGGGATGGGATGCAATCAGAGTTTCCATCCGTCAAGAACCAGCCCTTCTTAGGGCTGGCAGACCACACTACGCCGACCGTTTCATTTCAGAACTGTCTGGTTATTCTTTGAAAACCCAAAGCCAGGGCAAGATCCTTCATTTTTATTGCACCTGCATTTTTATTGCAAGGAAATAGATTGGAGGCAGGGTGTGTTTGCATCACCTGAGCACAAATGCTGTTTGCTTGACCAAAAGCAGGCCAAGTTAGCAAGGGTAAGACTCACCCTTGGGACAACTCCAGCCATTTCAGGACGAGGGGAGCAGGGCTGCTATTATATTTCTGCAGGGTAAATAATACATTGCATTCAAATTTAGCAGAGTATCATATAGATTTTTTTTTTTTTTAATTTAGAACCTACAAATCAGGATGTTATTCCCAGGACATTTTGTCTGGGATCCTGGTTAACACAGCGGCTTCAGGGAACAAAAAGAAAAGAGAGACTGCAGTTCAAACACATTACGAATGGCACCTTTATGACTTTTAAATGAGAATATCATAATAAAGAGGCTTTATATACTACAGCATTTACGTAACATCTTTCAGGCTCCTCTTTTGGGTCACCGTTGTTTCAGCTTTTGTTTCCAGCTAATGCAGGAAGACGGCAACGCACATCAAGGCTGCACGATAAACACGAACTAGTGAGGCACCAATTTTAAATGGCTGTTCTCCCTCGAAGGAAAGGCCCATAAAACAGCTATTTTAATTATGCCCTTGATCATCTCAAATAAATTAATAGGAATTGTGTTTTTTTTTTTTTTTTCAAGTTCAGGAAATCCACGTCTGTTTACAGGGGATCGGAGAGTAGGCAGGAAGCCAAATCATCGCAGCATTGGGGTGTTACTTTAATAAACCCTTTGGTCATTAAAGCATACTCAACTGGCACCTATTCCAGGCACTCCTCTTTCATCCCATTAATGCCATCCCCTTGCCATGAAAGCCTCAAAACACAGCAAGTTTTCCTAAATATGGAGAGTGCTACAGGCCAGATTAATCTATTTATCCACAGATACCATCAACTCAGTTCTGCCTGGGGCTGTCCCTATACTTGACTGCTCACTGTGTTACTGGCAGTGTGAACAATCATGTCCCCAAATCCGTTGATCACTGTCTTCCCTGGTAAAGATGCTGATTGATTGGGTACAAAGCCTCAGCTCACTTGAGAATATCAACCTATACCCTATAAGGCTTCAGCATATCCAGATACCCTCCCCTCTGCATTTCCAGATGAGCACAGAAGGCATCAGATTGGTGCAAACCATGTACAGCACAGAAACACCAATGCAATCCAGTTGGTTTGGGGAAGAACGAGCAATTTTATTGCAAGATCTTTGAATCACAGAATAGTTTAGGTTGGAAGGGACCGGTCCAAGCCCCTTATTCAAAGCAGGTTGCTCAGGACACTGCCCTTCCAAATACTGCCAACTATGGAAACTCCACAAGCTCTCTGGGAAACCCATCCCAGCCATATTTGTTCCCTCTCTTTATTTTCCTGACATCTTCTTAGGTCCTACTTGCTTTTTCATGGCTCACTCACAACCACCCTGTGATCAACCATCACATCTTCACTCCTTACCATAGAAGCATGTCCCTTCCATGGAAGATATTCCTTGAGTTCTCTAACTACAAATCAGTCTTAAAAATTGATTTTTTCTTTACTCAAACAATTTGCCACACTATCCTTTCTGCAGATCTTCTCAGTACTCTCTCTAATTTTTCCAAGTATCTGAAATAGATATAAACAGCAGAATGGGACCATAATATTGTTCAGACAGATGCTATATGCATTAACTTTCCCTACCCTACTGAACATTTCCTTCCCAATTTCTTTGCTGAAAATGAATTATTCACACCAAATTATGTGCCGTATTTACAGAGTGATATGTCTATTAGTATAAAAGAAGGCAAGCCTTACAAAATTGATGTATTTAACAAGTGTGAGGCAAAACAAAAGATATTACCATGAAAGCATTGTAAGTTATTTTCATGTTTTCCTTAATACGACCTTCAGCATTCTTTAAATTTCCTTCAAAAAAACCTGCCAGCCCGCCATGGATTGCACAGGAAGACCCAGGGAAACTGCTGTGAAATTCTCATTTCCTTTGATGGCAGCGCACATCCCAGTCACAGCAGCTGTGTCTTAGAATGCAAACTATAACGTCAATGTAAGGAAGATATAATTAATCTCTCATACAGACAACTTGCCCTGTCACAAACACGAGCACAAATTAAACATTGCCTTGGCAGCTAAGAGAACTCCCGATCATGATTTACTTACACATGGGCAATAAATCCATTGAGGGGACTTACTGATGATTTAGAAAGGGGCAGAATATTTACATTTTTGCACCCTTTGGCAGATGGCATATTTCAAAATGCTTTAAATACGTATATGCTTTGGTAACTAGCACTGCAGAAATTGCAGGATGCAGTATTTCATTGCAGCTGAAAGATTTTTCTTGCTGAATACACTGATCATTTAATATACATTTATTATGAACAACAGAAAAAAAAAAGATAGCAAGTATTTAACACTAATCATGCAACCACTTTCCAGTGTAATGACACTCCTGCAAATTCAACATTTAGCCAATTAAGTCTAATAAGATATTCACAGATTTTATAGCTCGATTAATCAATGTATTTAAATACATTAATTAAGCAGTAGTCAATGACACTCTTTAAAACTACACTTCTAAGAACTTTAAACATAATCTTTATTTTTCATGGATGAAAAAGAACATCACACTAAGAGATAATAAGGGAAATAATTTGTTTCTTAAACTAATTATCTTAATTGTCATCAGGATTTAAAAAGGAAAAAAGAATATTTAAAAATAATTGAAGCCAATACAACAAAAGTTTACTTATCAAAACTGAGAAAAATACTTACATTTCTGTGAATTTAAGAATAATGGGTAACTTTTTATAGTGGATATGGATAAGAAAGCTCATTCATTCAGCTCAATAACTGTCCTAATAGGCAGGAACTGGCTATCCAGCAGCAAGATGAGCTGGAATTTTTTCTTGGAATAACTTCTGAATGTTCTTGGTACTGTAGGATTTCTTTCGTCTATAGGTCACCAGAGTTGTCAGAACTTAGCAATTTTGCTCCTCTGTCATTTGAACCAACAGTCAATGGATATTATGATTTGTGATGGCTTCTACCAGTGAGACACCCATCCAGAAGTTTCAGAAATAACCACCTTTACCTTTTGAAATACAAATCTCCATAAACTTGAATTTTAATACAGCACACAGTGGGAAAGGCGGCTTCTCTAGTGGATGACACCCACGAGACGTCTTCTGCCATGAGTGGTACCAATTGACTCTTTTCTCCCTGGTCTGTTCTTATGGCCCATTTGCTCTTCATGTCTTCACTGTTCACTCCAGCTTCGACCTTTGAAGTCCTCACCCCAAGGCCAAAAAATTCAAACTCTCCAACCTCTAGACTTTCTATATCTACAGCCACCAGCTGTGGAGCTTTTGTTCATCCCATGCACCTGCAAGACTTTCCCAACTTGATCGTGTTGGACCACAAAGACAGACAAGAGGATCAATCTACTCAGACCTCTCCCTTGGTAACTTGGCAACTCCTTGCTGGTTGGGATGCCCAAGTGCCAGACGTGCTCTACCCACAATGTCAATGTGAAGGCAGCGCAGGGCACGCTGTACAAAATGAGATATCCTGGGGCATGTAATGAGATAACGTCTATTACCATAAATTATGAAGTGATTTACGCATAAATGAGGGTTGTCATGAAATTTAATCTTAATGGTTTGATAATCAAGTAAGAAACACAATAATTACCATACCTAAGTTCTTCAATAAATTAAACACACTGCTACTGGCAAGGCACTTCTTATTGAGCTATGTATTTTAACATACATAACTCAATCGCCTGCCAGAGCTGCCTCCTATATTCTGCCATTTGGAAGCATTCAGTTAAATGCCACGTCGTTGTGAGGAACAAGATCAGTTGCATTCATAACATTTCAACAGGCCAACAACGTACAGCCGTATGGCAGCGTCATCAGTGCCACAGCTGCTTTGTGACACAGCTTTGCACGTGGCAGGCTCAACCAAGTAGATTAAAAGCATATAGTGCACCACAGCATATACAAAAGCATATGCAGCACCACAGCGCTGTATGTCACAAATATTTTAACTGAAGACTCTGCAGGCATCTCAGTTTCACTCAGTCTAGGGAGAACTTCGAACTTCTCTAGAATAAGTTACCTGGCAGCTTTTTGTCAAGAGGTCGAATGTCATACAACACCCTTCCGATGCAGCAGGACATAGAGGAATGTTTCAAACCATATAGAAAGTGAAAAGAGGGAGTCTCACTGACATGTAATATCCTGGGACAGAGAAAAACGAAAGGCTGCTCCTGTGCTTCTGTGCATTCACAGAAAATAAAACAGTAAGAGGCAGAATGAGTGAGTCAAGAAACAACCCATCAACACGTTCGTAGTACGAAACAACTGGTCAGCAAAGCACGTGGTCCCTACAACTCTTTATCCTAACATATAAGAAGTGTTCAACCCCTCGGAAACTCCACTTGATACAAAAATTGGAGAACAGTCATATCGCACACCCTAAATTTTCCTAATAAATGCACTAAAAACTTGCAGCAGGTCTTAAACTTAAGACTTTTTAAAGGCTAAAACAATAATCTTTACCAGCCAACAGAATAATCTCACTGTACAAAAATATTTTTAGATGGTATTTTAATGCACTAAAAGATGGCACTTTTTCTTAGTAGTATCTAAATATCATTTTTTCGCCTTGCAGAAGGACCAAGAAAAGGGAAGATTTCCCAAGTTGTTCTTCTCCACACGTTTAACAAAAGTTCTTTGCTAGAGGATCTGCTAATTTTAAGGCCCAGTTTGTGCTCTATCTAAATTTCTCTAGTAGATGGATCAGAATAAAAATTAAATCTTTAAAGCAATACCACACACAAATACAGAGCTAAATTAATAGCGTAGCATTCAAGAAACAAAAAACACATGAGTGTAGAGATCAGAAAACCTAGGGCAACCTCTAAATGAGAATAAAAACAATATTTTACAGTAAGATTAAAATCATTATCCTTAAAAGGTCCAAACACTTTCACCACTTGCACAATCCTCATTGATAAATGACCATTTCAAAGGGCTTATTGGAAAGGTTTATATCCATTACAATATAATGATTTAAGGATATTTAAACTTCAGGTATTAAACTGACAGCAAAATGAAAGCAATTCAGTCAAGGAGATGCAAAGTAACTTTATAACATTTTTTGTAGCATTATTTCTATTTATTACCTATCATCGCCAGAACCGAAATTATGATTATACCAAGGGTTTACCAAATATATAATGTTACAAACCACGGGAAATAGCAAGGCATATGAACAAATTACACCCATTGTATGGACAAGAATATGCACATTTTGGTGAGTATTTAGTTTGCTTAAAGGAAAAAAAAAAACAGTGCTTTCTAAATAAAGTGCAAAAGCTAAAAACACTGTATTTTAGCAATATTTTTGCTCAGCCTCCATTTGTGTGGATTGCTTGGCTGCAATACCACAGTCACTAATGGCGAAGAACATTGCAGCTTTACTAATGTTGTGAGATATTCTATATTTTCTTTCTCCCCAACTGCATGTCCTGCAGATCATTCTTACTTGGAATTTGACAACAGATATGAGAGGGGGAAGGTAGCAAAATCTCCCTCTTTCAACCCAAAGCTCTGCTGCATGATGTGGGACCGCAGCTCAGCTCTCGCAGAACAGAAATGAGCTCTGCTGATGCTCCATGACCAACCTGAAATGTTTCCTTTTTCTCAGTTTCACCTTTTCAGGACAAAAATGACAACACCGAGACGTCACAGTTGTCTGAGGGAGATGAACCAAGAAACACTATTTCTAGTTACAGTCAATGGCAGAAATTCAGGAAAGAAAATCTGTCATGGCAAACGATTCTTATGGATCTTATGCTGCAGTCAGCTACAAAATGGCCTTTGTATCACCTGAGTAGGGTTGTAAAAACCAACATACGTAACAGCCCACTTAATCCAGACATTTTTTCTACACAAATTACTATTGTTTTTTTCCTTCAATTCTATTTTTCTTTCCTCCAGCTCTCTTTTTATTAAAATGGGTGGAATGGCTAGGAGATGTCTACAGAGAAAAGACTCATTATAATTGTGAAAGGCTGATAGTCAGGCGTGTTCGGGCTGTAACAGCACGACAATTGT
Organism: Nothocercus julius; assembly: GCA_013398735.1. NCBI lineage: Eukaryota > Metazoa > Chordata > Aves > Tinamiformes > Tinamidae > Nothocercus > Nothocercus julius. The sequence continues at coordinate 1,243,596 of VZSV01000205.1, read as the reverse complement.
TTTGAGAATGCATGAAAATGGTATTAAAACATTCTGTGAAATTATAAACTAGCCATGTCAATGCTATATCCCTTTGTTTATCTCACAACTATATTATAGATTGTTATTTTCGGTCTTAAGTAGATTCATAGCCAAAATAAAGTAAGCTGAGAAATTGCTTGAAATCAATTATGTTACTTTAAAGTAAATAAAACTTTTGCATTCTTTTACATGCATAAAATGTTAAAAAGGAAACGTATATTTGCAAGAACATGAATAGAGTACAAGTAAAGAAGTAAGAGGGTCACAAATAGGGCCTTTTCAATACGGAAAGCACTCACCGCTGACACTCCCCCGCGTGCAGAATTAAATCTTCGTTGTTCTTAGCACTAATGGTCAACTCATGCTCTGTGGAATTGAAGACATCAAGAAGTAGATGGCACTGCCGGGTGCTGCTCAGAGAAGAAAAAATAAAAAAAGAGTACTACAGCTTCAACAATATACCACAGAATGTTTAATTACATATGTGTGCACGTATGCATTTCAGAATATACATTTGCCTTGTTTGCCTTTATTCATATATATACACATTCATACATACATATTTTACACTCTGATTATTCAAATACTTTATTTGTTTCCTGGAAAATATGCTTCTTTTTTTTTCTTTTTTTCAATGAAACTAGACAGAAGCATATGTAGCCAAAGGAAAAAAAAAAGTTAAATGATAATTATGTCCTGCACAAGCCACAAAGCTTATGGTCACCTAAATGTATTCTCACCCTGCAGCTTCCAATCCACTTCCTTTAAAAGAAGAGCCATATTTTTTTTTTTCATTTTTAAGCCTTCACATTAGATGCTATTGCTTCAAATTAATTTATCACCACCTTTCCAATGAACAAAGTTACAAGCAAAATTCAAATCCTTGCCCAGCCAAGGAATATATGAATATCCCAACTATATATAGGAATGTATCAACTGCATTTCTGATAGTCTTGCTAACACTGATGAGGCTCCAAAAAATTAACGTCTATTTGGAATTTTGTTTAGTTACTTTTTCTCCTTGCAGAACTAACCACCAGCAGCATTAGCGAAGATTATAATTTAATATGGAAGAAAAGAAAGAAAGAAACAGCATCAGACACTGTTAAGCCAGATAGAACCATATGGTTGTGCCAGTGTTCTATCAGTCTACTCCGAAAGCCAAAATTTCCCAAGAAGTTGATTAACAATGGAGAAAAATCCCATGTTTCTGAAGCACCGCTAACCGTTTGGGTTTAACTCTCAGAATGACTTTGAAGTTGAAATGCACGTAGACCAAACTCAGCTGGCTTGAGGCTGTAAAGCAAGGCACAAGGTAGACTCTCCACTGCGCAAGGACCGCAGAGCAGGGCAGCACGTATAAGTGCCACAGAATCTATAAGCAAAGAGCTTGTAGGGTACGTCAGGAGGAGCCCCCATCACAGCACGGGAGGCAAGACCTGGAGGAAACCACAAGTGCCCCAAAAGGAAGGAGGAGGATCACATTTGCAAGGTGACCATCATCAGAGCTGTCCTACAACTGTAGTGCGCCGGTCTGGGATGCTCTAAAGGATTACATCTACGTAGACTATATTTTAGGAGTAAAAAATAAATAAATATGCTGATCTCAGGTGTTACTTAGCTTTTGGGCAACTATAGGAATCTCCACGGTGAAAAGCCTCAGCAGAAGCTCCCGTAGTTGGGCCTTAGAAGTCTGTGGGCTTGGGTCGCTCCTTGCCCTTCAGTTCCCCTGTGCTCAAAAGCAAACACAAAATCTCCCTAATTTCAGGTTTATTCAGTCAGTTCACAAAAGCTAAGCGTCAGGAGAAATAATCAAATAAACAAACAAGCACTCCTCTCCCTCGGTCACAAAATTTTTCACCACAGCAAAATTTTTCATGGGCACGTGAAATTTGCAGTGAATTTGTCATGGGGATTAAAATTCTACTAAATTCACCAGAAGGAAAACAAATGAAAGATGCAAGTGTTTAATTATCCAGGCCAACTGCTCACAAAATCCCATGAAAGTAAATGGAACCACTCAATTTAAGTTAGTTTGAAAGAAGGTAGAATAGGGCATTTTTTTCAGAAATTAAAAGAAATTGTCCCCTGGTAACCAGAAATATCTCTGAGCAGATATGAACTACAAAACTTTTTAAGAGTTGTATGCAACAAACAATACATATTGTAAAAAGAGAATATATTATATAGAAAATCTATATATTATATATAGATTTTAAATATATATATATATATATTCTTTCCTAAAGAAAGAGAAGAGAAAAAGGGGATGTGGAGGCTCTTTTTGTATTTTTAGGGGGGTTCATTCTTTTCAGTCAAAACATCACTGAGTACAGAGAAGAATGCACAAAGCCAACATGTCAAAATTCATGAATTTAGAAGAAATGAAGAGTCAAGAGCTCTTAAGGGAATTTCCTCCCTTAAAAACAACAAAAAGAAAAGAAAAAAGGAAAAATGGGAGCATGGGACAAGACCTGTAAGGTCTCTCTCTCCAGCAGTAGCAGTAGTTCAGTAGTAGAAGTAGCAGTAGTTTAAATGTGCAAGTGAAACTTCTGGCAGAGAGTATGTTTACAAAATACACAGAAGTAGGATTTTTTTTTAAATATATCCCAGAGCTACTTTCCATATTGGAAATGGTATCCAAGTAAGGAAAAGAAGATGAAGTATAAGCTCTGGCAAGCTAAATGTAAACCCAGGATTAGATTAATAAAAGAAAAAAAAAAAAACAAAAGCTAACAAGCCTTCAACGAGCAACTTGCTAAAGATCTGAAAACCAGCAAGATTTTTTTTTTTTCTTTTGACAGGTACCTATTAGAAAGGTTCTGGAGAACTGGTGAGGTCAAGCTATGAAAATTACAGGAAAACCATGAAGTGACAAGAAAGCCACAGGTGAACTTACAGAAGTTTCCTTTTGAAAGGAATGAATTAAAGGACCTGCTGCAAAGTGTCAGGAAATTAGATTTTAGAGCCAACACATGTTCATGCAAGAGTTCTATAAAAAACTTCAATATGAATTTCCTGAACTCCTACCTGCAGTCAGGTCAGTAATCTGCTGCTTAAATTGACAGGAGAAGTAGAGAAATTTGAGAAATTTCAAATGCCCCATTATTGTTTTAAGATTTTTAAGGCCATTGAAAAAATAATGTGGACCATGAACTCTGGCCTTCATACCAAATAAAAATGCACATAAGCTAATAAATATTTTAAAATACCCAAAAGAATAAATGGATTTAAAGGTGGATAAATTACTGACCATGGTGGTCTAACAAAATTTTTGGCTCAGAATAATGTTTCCTGGAAACAGGAGAGATTATCCTAATCTTAACACATTTCTTCTTTTTTTTTTTTTTACAAACTATCTCCCTATCTTCCTATTTTTTTCAAAAATTTTGAAGTTTAATTAAATCAAAATTTAAAAAAAATCAAAAATTAATCAAAAAAATTCAAAAAATAATTAAACCTGGGTCTTCCAGAGGAGATGAGACAAAACTACACAAATACAGGAAAAAAATCTCAGCTTCTGTACCATCACATCCCTATTTCTCACCCGTATATCCCCTACTACAGCTTCCTCACACTTCCATCAGCTGCAGCTTTATGTTCTTGGTTGGTCCATGCCAACCAGCGCATCAAGCCCAGGCTTCTGCACCTCCTCACTATGACAGATATTGCCAACTCCTCTCTATTCGGCTACCAATCTGCAGGGATGTTTTTAACTTCCCCTCCTATGGCTGGCTGAAATTTGTCAAGATTTATTCAGGGGACAGGCAAGGACAGTTAAAATAATCATATTAACTTCTTTTCCCTGGGAAATAAGATTTAAAATTACCTAGAAAAAAAAAAATCCAACAGATATTTCAAATAAAAGGTGTGTCTTCTGAACAGAATGATACAGAAAATCATTCCATTGTGATAAAAGTCCAAACTGAATGAAAACTTATTTTAGCTACACTATAATGTATTTTCTAGATGCCAAGATAAGGAACTAAAGTTCTTGAAAGAATACTCCTTTTCTTTCCATCTGTCATTTTGACTGCTAACCAAAAGGAAACAAGGTTGGGTTAAATAATTTCAGAGTCTAAGTGGAAGAGTACTTTCAACACTAAGTTTGGATAATTAAGTCAGAAATTTATATATCTCACTGTTAAAAGGTCTTTTCAGCTATTTTAAGGGTTGTCCTCATCTGACTTTTCCCAGCTATAAACCCTTTCAGTTATGCTAAATATTCCCAGCACATCTACAAATACTTGCAGATTTATGTTCTCATGTCTTTATGTGCCAAATGGTACATATTTAACATTTTGATCTCAAAAATCAATTCCCTGAATCCATAAACTACTTCTCCTGCTCTTCTCCAAACTCACCACAACGTTATACCATTACCAAGGTTTAAGGTTAGAAAGATGAATTGAATTTAACTTGCTACGTGCCATGAGTTCTTTGACTTCACTCACTTAAATCTATATTGAGCTCAATGGTGTATGCATGAATAAAGAACATCTTCTAGAAAGAAATCAGTCCTGAGAACATAAAAAGGTTACTAAATCCATTGCTTGACAGCTCTTTCCAATGTTTAATCAGCCTAATTGATCAAAATGAGGCCTTTATTTGTAATTCCATTTGCCTCATACCTGTTTCGACTTTTTAGTATTTTTTTTCATTAACAAAAGAGTGAATTTAACACTCAGTATTTTCTCCCAGTAGCAACATCCATTCATCTTAAACAAGTTAAATCTTAGCCTTCCTCACAATAAACTAAACAGACTGATCTTGAGGTACTCAGCTGAAAGGCTTTTTCTCCATGCTTCAAAGATGCCTGACATTTTTATTGTAGCTTTCATGTTTGATTGCATTATATACATTTTTGTTTGCTTGTTTGAACAACCTGGGAAGGCTAAACTGGGGGGTCCCTGCCAATTCTGCAGAGAGCCTGCAGGGAGGTTGGGTCTTCACAAAGCTGACTCATAGGCATCTTGAAGACACCTCCTTGGCAAGATCAACACCTTTGCTACGCCCTCCTGTTGTCACTAAATACTCCAGAAGAATAAAACAGTTCCAAGCATTAGATGCAAATATAAATAGGGTTTATCACTACAAACACATCACTGTAAGCTTCCCAATTGCACCTTCTTCACTAGAGGTCATGCCAGGTGGTCAATGGTTTTGAACAGTGTATTCTGCCCGCAGCAACTGATGACATAAGAGGTTTTAAGGTGAGATAACTTAAGACCTAAGACATCTGCTTTTCATTAAAAACAAACAAACAAAAAAAAGTACTAGTGGTGCAAGAAAAAACTGTACTCAAAGCCACACAGCCAGGAATTCACTGAATTTATGAGACCTCGAGCAGGTCCCTCCCTTTTCCTTTGACTCAATTAAAGAACAGATTTTGAGTGCCTGCTCTTGCCAGACAAGATCCACAGCTGATGTCTCCTTGGCTGCACAGTGGTTTTAAGACAAGGAGAAAACTCCATCGCTTCAAGAACATTCAAAAATTTACAACGGTCCATCTTTCTGTATTATGCTTAATTATCCAGCTTTTGAGCTCTGCCCATCAGCTCACCTGATATGCTCTGGGTTGACTCCCTCTACAAATTCAGACCAACCTGTCACCCTTACAAGAAGGAAAAAGGAGGGATTTCCAGACTTTCGTAGCCAGCCTGCATCTAAAACATGTTTAGCCATAGGGCAAAATGGCAAGGAATGCCAAATAACAGGTCCCTTTACAGTATTTGGATCGTATCTTACTTGAATTCTTATTAAAAGGAAAGAGTGAAGCACACTGGCATCTTTTCATATTCTGTGCATTAGCCATTAAGGAACAACATTCAGTGTCTGCCAAAACTGGTAGATAATGTTTCTGAAAGGACCGGCAGCTGTATTAGACTTAGTTCAAGACAACCCAGAGCCAGAACAGACTCTTTTGGAGCCCGAACGAAGGGATGAGTCACATGAAACTGGCAACACAACATTCCCTTTAAATTGACCCATTAGCATTATAGGTCTACTGACCTCTTCAAAGTAATTTTCTGGCAACTACACTCTTCTGGGGCCTGAAGATACAGGGGTGGTTTTAGGGTAAAGACCTGATACAGAGGGAATTCACAAGGTGTGCCCAATTACGGAAGAAGCTGGAACAAATGTTACTCTGCTGATTTGTGGGCATTTTGTTGTACATTTTATTGCACAAAGGGTCAAAAAAACCCTATCATGGAAGCCCTTCAAGACTGCACTAAGTGGTGGGACAGGCTGGGAGAACCATGATCCAAGCTTCAAACCCTAATCTGGAGCTTATGCATCACAGGAGAGTGATGGCCCAGCAAACATGAAAAAATAAAATTAAGTGTTACAGGTGACATGGTCAGGGCAAACAACCCCCAGCACCGGGCTGGCATGCCAGCCTTTTTTGGATGCTGGATGCTCAGGAGGCGGAGGTTGAGCTACCCAGGGAAAACCCTCGGAGCATGGAATGACATTTTATTGTCAGGATAATACCTTTTCAGACAGGAGGAGGGACGATTTCTGAAGCAGAATTAGGCAAGGGGTTAGACAACATAGTGTGTTAAGAGCTGCATCAAGCTAACTATAGAGACTCATACAAATAAAGGTTAAAAACACCTAATTCTTAGGGTTAATTAAATCTTAAGACCTAGCGACCATATAGTTAATGAAACTGCTCTAACTTGTGCAGTTCAGCACAAACCTGTGGATGAGCAGGGGTATAATTATGGCTACACACTGATATTTCAGTGATAGCTCCCATGTATATCTGCTCATCAACTAAAAGCAAAAGAAATATCAATTATGGTTGGACATTTTTTTATATAAACCATAATCTGTATGTTACTACTGCAAAAAGAAAAATGCATTTTTTTCTTTCTTTTACAGTAAATTCATAAGGGATAAATCCATGTAAAGGGTTTTTTTTGTTTTTGTTTTTTAAATAATTTACTTTGTTTTTTAAGTCCAGCACCTATTAAACTACTGTTTCTTGCCTTCGTGGAGGTAAAATATAAAGCAACAACACAAACAAAATAACTTAGAAGAAAGAGAAAAAAATGAATTGAGAAAATGAAAGTAATGACAACCTGAACTCTGAATTGACAGTTGAAGAGCTAAGATGTAAAGTACAGTTTCTCATAGTCACTAAACAAAAACAATTTAGAATTTAAACTAAAACAGAATTTAAGCAATGAAATCTCAGCTGGAAACCAAAAGGAAATCAAATTCAAGATTTTAAAAGAGCAACACTGAAAATGCAAAATTTGTCTTGTATTTGCTGCACCTTGGTCTTGGAAATCGGCAGGGATGCTGGAAAGTCAAGGAAGCTTTGCTTCACCTAATGATAAACAGTTACCCTTCGCTGTTCACAAGATGACATATTTCTACAATTTTCACTTTGAAACAGTCCAGGAGGGTCCACGACTGCTCTTGCTGAGGGAGAATCAATACTAGGAAGCGAAAGAGTAAAGCAACAGCGTCCGGATCATTAAGGCCATTAGTACTGAACAAACTGTGCGAGATAGTGGGGATATAAAAGTCAAATGTATCCATGGCTGAGCAGATAACGTATTCCTACGCAACAAAACCAACAAAAAGATTTTAATAGCCTTTCGACAGGCCTGGTAAATAGCACATTTCTGAAAGACATTTAAACTACACTTTTTCCCTCAATTCAGTAAAGCTTTCAGACAAAGTAATTCAAAGCCAGTCACATCTTCAACTTCATCTCCATCCAGGAAATCACTTAATATAAAGTTCGCACTGAATTAAAGGCTAATGTGTATGATGAACAGGAGAAGAATGAAGGGAACGTATGCAACGTGAACTTGAGCATTTTGCTCAGCTGGGGCAACTATACATAGAGCCTGCTGCTATAAGAGCTGTGAAAGTGTACATGGTTGAATGATGCAGAAACTTTACTGTTGAATTAAGATCTCAATATACTTTACAGATTTTATGATTTATAGATTTTATGATTTTATTCATGTATTTTATTCATATTTTTTATGATTTTATTCAAATATTTTCCAGGTATATCACCTTCCTGAGAACAGACTGGCAACACAGGGCTAAGGTAACCTTTTCTTGCAGAAAGCAGCTTTGTGGAAACCTAGTGCAAAAAGCAAACGTTGACTGCCAAATAAAATTATTGTGTTGTACTTGAAGCTTTTGGGAAAGTTTGCAGCTGCAAATCCAGACTACTCTACAAGTATAAGAAGGTAATTTCAAAGAACCTTTAAACATTTACAGTTAAAAGCATAATTAAAACAAACAGAGTATGAAGGATGTTTCTGACGTTTTAAATAGGAAGGGACTTTGCAAGGAAATAATAAACACAAACGGGAGTATTTTAACCTGTGCAATGAATCTACTTGAAAGCTAGGATGCATTTCCACGCTGATATAGAAAGGTCACTTAGAAAGCTTTGACGACCTTACACATGTTTAACGAAAAGTCACTGCAGCGCCAAAACTCTGCATGTCACTAATATGCTATTGAAAATTTGCAAATATTCCAGATATTAACTTCAGCCTTTAGAAGCAGCATTAGAATTACTTTTCCAGAATAGTTCCTAGACAATCAAATTATTCCTACTATGCCACACTTTTAAGCAGCAAAATATTTGACAAAGCTGCTTTCCAATAAAACCACGTAGTTTCTAAACTCTTGTACAAAGGCTGGACGAAGTATAACTTCTCGTTAAAAAATAATCCATTTGAGAATCTCATTTGTCTAATTTTTAAATTCATATCTTTATATTAATTTATTTATAATTTATATTAATTTATATTAACTATTGCAGATCTTCATTACCCTTGCTGAACCTAAAGCTTCTTTGCTCACACAAAGGTACTATCTATCTATTTACTGTACTATCTGCAGTGAAAAACAGATTCCTATCTGCCTTGTGCTGATATTTACATGAATAAAGACCTATCCCCCTCTACAGGCTTATCTTCGACTTCAAACAGTACAATAATTTCAATCCATTAGCGTAAGTCACATTTTCATCACACTTCTCGCTCTAGAAACTTTCTCCAAGTCATCCACATTTTCAAGTTTCTTCAAGTTCAGGCCCCCAAGCTGACACAGATATTTTTTCCTGAGGCTTCACTACTGCTCACAGGAACAGAAGAAAGACTTTGTGCTTTGCGAGCTGCGTTGCTCTGTATCTGTTCTTTGCCATCTTTGCAATACGATGATATTGGTGCCTTTGAAAATGAAATTTGGTCTCCGTATCTCCAAGGCTCCTATTCAGGTCTTGCCTGTCTTTGGATTTTCTTTCTGAAGTTTGCCATGAAAAAGGACATGAGATTGGAAGGAATCTCTTGGCTCCATTGCATTCAGCCTCTACTATCAGAGATTATAAAATTGCACTGAATTTCAGGTTGAAATCTGAAACTAAACAGAACTCTTGTCCTCGCTACACGCAGCAACATCATTTTCAGTAATTCTATTTTGGTAGTTGGAAATTAGAAGCTGGAATTCCTATTCTGTTTATAAAAAAAAAAATACTCTTGCACTAACTTTATTCTTCATCTTCTTTCTTCTTTCTGGTATTTCCAAAGTATTAATAGACTGAAACAACCCCATTCTCAGTCTGCTTTCTCCCACAAAAGCCAACCGCAATTATCCATGTCTTGAGTAAGGGCTATTCCAGCGCCACCTTGGAGTTCCTTCTACTGCCAAAAATTTGACTACATCCCAAATATTTATAAACTGCAAAGTATTTCACTACTTACACACAGATATTAAAAAAAAGATTAAAGATGGGTAAAACCATTAACTTACAGAATTCATCATTCCAAAAGCCACTTTGCATCAGTTGCATGTTAAAGAATGTGAAATTAATAAAAATATACAGAATAAGAACTCTGCATTTGGCTGCAAATGAAGTAATTCCAGTGGAAAAAAAAAAAAAGATTCCACCCAAAATGCTGTATGAATTTGGGGAAATCAAATTTTAGTAATTACAGTATTTCACCACCATCAAACCACCAAAATTAAAAATTGCTTTTTACATGGGAAACTACTTTGTGGCTAAAAAAAAAAAAAAATCCTGGACAGCAGAATGATTCCCATTTGTTCCTCACTTCCAAAGAAATCATTTCCAAGTGCATTCTCTGCATGACAGTGTTGAGGCAAACACCAATGTAATACAGAACATACCACAACAGCGAAGACGTAGAGAAAAAAGTCACCAAGTTTTACAATAAACAGGCAGTATAACAGGCAGACGCTGAAAAATAAAGTATCATGACAAAACACTGGAGCTTCAGAAATTTTCTACAACTGCCTTCATCATAGTCTGAGGATTAAATATCTCAACAGGGGGACTTTTGATGTAATTCTCATGAACTGACATGATTCACGGACAATTCTTCATCTACCTGTTGGGGATGACAGCAAAAGTTTCCTGCGAGCTTCTGCAGTTAAAGTCAATAAAGCAGAGATGTGTCAAATGCAACGCAGCCAAAGCAAGGTTTACCTGGTGGCTGGCAGGGTGCTGACCCGCGTAAAGAAAACGGACGGCTCTACTTCTACATGGAGACCTAGTGAAAGGTTCCTGTAGTATCCTTCAATGTGCCCTGGTCCACCGGAGTATTTAAAATTCAGAATGGCTTCCAGTGTCTAAAAGAAAAGAAAAGAAAAAAATTATATATATTTATACACACATTTATATATTTGTGCGCTATGTTTCATTGCTATGGGTTAAAACAGCTCCATTACACAAGACCATTGGAAGAAACTTCCACAAAGTTTCTAGGCTATGGAAAATTCACCCTCCTAAACCATTAACCTAAACCATGTCTTACCTTAGGAAATGGGAAACCAGGTGTTATTTTTGCCGTGATCCTTTCCAACACTAAGAAGTCCAGAACAAAGTCAACCAGACTTCCCTTCACATAAATGCTCCCCATGCTACAGTTAACTTCGGAAAAATGAAAAGCTAATTGTCAATTCTCAGTGTTTAGGGTTTATTAAATGATATGCTCTTTTATGCACTTTAGAAACGTGGACCAAATCATTACCTTCCTAATAAAAAAGGCTTTTAAAGACCTCGACGGCAGAAGAAGATTAAGCAGAATTACAGCACCTGGTCTCTATATAAGTGAGTGTAAGCACACAAAAACTAACCCCCTAAAAATAAGTGCAGACTTGATGAAGTGCATGAACCTTCTCTTTCCATGAAGTTCACCTTAGAGGAACAGGCTTGTCTAGCAAATACTAAAAAGCAGGATGAGTTTCCAGTATCAGCGGCAACCCCAAAAGCCAAGGCAATGTAAGGCTAGGGAGACGGTTGTATCTGCTGCCTCACCAGCCCTCAGACAGTTAAAGATATTTTCCCTTTCGATTCAAGGCATATGAGACTGTTTGTGAAATTTGGTAACTTCTTCCCCATAAGCTCTAAGGCACAATCTATAAAGATTTTTTTTAGCTTCCAAAAAAATTCATGTTTGACACCATTCTGTCTCCGCCTGACAGACCAGAAACACTGGAACACTCAATTTCTTAAAATTACCGTAACACAGCGATTTAAAAACTACCAAATCAAGAATTCAGTGTTTTGCTCCATGAGCGCACATACATATTTTGCATATTTCCAGTTTGCTTTCAAGTCCTGGGCACTCACTCTCGCTCCTGATTTCCTTTCATTAACATTCATATAAGTCACCTTGTAGTACAACCCAAAATATCCATGGGGCTGCATTTCCGTCTACTCTGTTTATGCTAATTCCTAATCGGCAGCTAATGAACTCAAGCTTCTATTATGTCAGGCAAGGTAATTAATATTAAGTACCAAAATAAAGAAAAATGCAAACCCATCCTAAACATACTTCGTTCTAATTAATCAGCGGGATGATTTAATAGAAGTCAGAGACAGGTTCTGCATGTATCTGACACTTCAGTCATAAAATAGTCATAAAATAAAAAGTCATAAAATAAGAAAAAAAATCAATTTTAATCAGGGTTTTTTCCATGAAAACTCTAGCTATGTATGCTCTATGTGACTGCTGTACAACTGAGGATGATAAAGATTCATACCATATAAACAGAATGTAAAAATACAGATATATACAGATCCCTTACAGATATATACATATTCCTTGAAACTCCCACACACATGCCATGGAAGAACTCCACACATGGTATGCATGATTGATATGCCATCTCTCTAGGACAGAAGAAAATCCAACATTTCTGTAAAATTACAAAGCTCCAAATTAGAACAATTTACCCACAGAGCCTCCAAAGTGGAGACTCCTTTCAAATGCAAATGCCACCGACTTAGCTCTTGCTGGATACCTACAGTCTTGTCAAGTCAACACAAATAACAGACTGATTCTGCTAATTTTTAACAATATCCATGGAATTTATTTGACTTTGCTAACCTGCATTGCTGCAAGCCAGTGGGACAAGGCAAAGTGCCCCTGTAAACACAACTGCGGTGGTGGAGCTGCAAAAAAGGGCAAAGCAGAATGGAGCACATCTGGAATTCAAACTATGGATATACACTTACATATGTATAAAAAAACACTGCAGTCCTCCCCTCTTCCCTCTCACTTCTCAGACAATTCCACTCCCATATGCAACTCTAATGGGCCATCAGTGATAAAAGAGATAAAAAAAAATGCACTGGCTCATCGAGTCCCTCTTCCAAAGGGCACTGGAGAATCTCCGCAAAATTGATTTCGAATTTTCTTCCTCTAGGTGCCATGATACTTAAACTCTTTCTTGGGTTTTGCACACTTGTAACCAAAGAGCACTTCTCAGGCATTTTGCCTGCTTGAGAATATTTTGTAATTTGTTTAAATTATGCCGCAGTAACAAAGAGAAAGTGAGTTTTTCAAATTAAGGTGTCGCAAGAGGAGCAGGTAAACCTGGAAATAAGGACAGCAGTGACAGCAAAGAGCAGAACAGCAATTCAACTTAGGGCACTCCTAAGTCACCGTCGAGTTGTGCATCAGTCATTTATTCACTAACAAGTGAATTAAGAAAAAGGAAGATTCCCAGTTCATGATGATTATCTCCCTTCCAGTGCTAAGCAAAACACTCCTAATCACCCAAGTGTTGTTATAATAGGTATCACCTCTTCTCTGCTTGCTAAGTTCAAAGATAACATTGCAGTTTGCATCAATTAAAGCAGATCATCTACGAAGCAGATGAACAGCAACTTTATCTTCTACCTGCGCAGACTTGAAGCACCACGATAACCTTGATTTTTTTAAAAAAAATACCACCAACAACAAAATACTCACTTTCCAATCACAGCAGAAATTAAAGCTCTTGTTACTGATACATTTCTGTACATTTCAGGTATAGCAGCTATGTTGTAAATGTGGTATTACTTGGTCAGTCCTCTCCCCTTCCATCAGGCTTTTTAATTTCAATAAAGACTAGCCCCACCATACAAAAGAATCATCCACACTGCAAAAAAACAGACCTAAAAATTGGTAAGTACATTCATTCATACTAAGCTCTCTGTAAATATTAGAAGGATCAGTGGTTCAATTTGTTTAATGGAGTTCTTAGCAGTTTTCAGCACCATTTCTTAGTTACCATCTTCCTCATGTCAGGTCCTCATTTTTTCATTCCGTCCTGAAGACAAATCTCCATCACCAAACTGAGAAAGCTTTGCTAATATGGTTGAATTTTAGCCAAATGCCAGAGGTTCCTCAAGTCTGTCATAAAATGGTGCCTGGTAACACATTTAGGTTCACTGTGATATTCCTTGTCATCCACTAGTAATTTCACCACGTACGAAATCAAACCCATTACAGCGGGAATTTGTCCTTTTAGCCCCATAAATCAAAGGATCCTCCTGCCCTCGCCGATGCCTCCGGTGCTGGGGTCCCGGGGGCTCCGGCAGGACACTGAAGCCCTTCTCCTCCTTGCCTTGGTCCATGAGGCTGGGCAGCCGTGGGTCTTGCCCCATCCGAGGTACCACAGGGCATATTCATGATTTTCGACCCTAGTCAGATGAGAGTTTTTTTATGCTGCTATCGATGACTGTGCTATTTGGTGCCTTAAGGAATGGTACCTGCCAGGAATATCTCGGTTAGATATCTCTATCTAATATCTCCATTAGAAATATCTCTATCTCTATCTCATGTAGGCCAAAAAAATCAATTCAAATTAGCACTGTTCTGGCGTTTTTATTTGCCGTAGACTAACAAAAGTAAAATACTTGTAATTTTGGCTTCTTTCTCTTCCATCGCTGACTCTACAATCCCCAGTTTCATACAGTAACCTAACAAAGGATAAAGTCTATATAAAATACAGGCTTAACAACAGGGTTGAGGGAAGTAATAGGTGCCTATGGGCACAGAGGTGAATATCCTTTGGTCTGTCCTGTCCGTAGGGGAAAAAAAATACAGGAAGGAAGGGAGGGAGGGAGGGAAGAAGGGAGGGATGGAGGAAGGGAGGAAGGGAAGAATGGAGGAAGGGAGGAAGGGAGGGAAGGAAAAAGAGAGAAAGAGAGAGAGAAAGAGAGAAAGAGAGAGAGAGAAAGAGA
>VZSV01000205.1:1205600-1224027 GCA_013398735.1 Nothocercus julius | reverse complement strand
CAGTGTCTGATCTTTAAAGCACTATTTTGATTTAGGTTTGGATGCTACTTGAATTCCAGTATAAGTGGTTAGCAGGCATTTAAAGGGATTACCAACGCCTATTTAAAAAACACACTGAGTCAGCTCACTCCGAGAACTTATAAATATTCAGCAGGAAACTCCCAGTGTCTCATAAATTCAGAGCTTTAAAACATGAATTTCCCACCTGTTAGTCATACTCGGCTGATTCAGAAGCCACAACCTTCGCACTCTTGCAAATCCCACTTGATCATCCATAAAAGTCTATAGAGATACCAGCACGATGGGGAAAAACAACCCAAAACCAGCTAAGAGGGAAAGGAAGACTCATCCTGAATACCTTATGTAGGAAAACTAATTCATATAATAATACACGTCTGTTGTCTCTTATTCTGTCCCTGGCACTACTGGAAAGAATTGACCCCATCCTCTTGACGTCCTCCCTTCAGAAGTCTCTACTCCATAGATCTCTGCTCAAATATACCTGTCACAAGGTAGAACTGGACAATACGATGTAGTTCCTAGTCTGAAAATAGTCATCCACATTTAATTATTTTTACAGAATTACAACGCTCTCATCCATACATTAATAAAATACAGGCTTCTATTTCTAGGCACATTACTGTAAATCATATCACACACAAACACAAAGCAACTTAATGTATGCACAAAGTAGGACTTGGATTATCATTACACGAAAATAAAAGTCAAAAGATTTACCCATTCCATCACTGGAATGACGGAACTACTGCACATGATGCAGTGAAACTTCTTGGGATTAACTTCAAACCAAAACAAGTGCGATACCATCCTATACTTCTTGGAATGTAGAAATCGTATCTACAATTATTTATTTAGTCTGATGAATGATATTCTAATTAACAAAAAACTAAAGGCTGGTTTGAGAAGCTCTGTGAAAGCAAAAGAAACCTCCAGGACTTCAGGAGCATGAAGGGAGACAGCTCTGAGAACGGCGAACGGACAGAGCTTGTGGGGTCTCCAGCCTTGGACCTTATTTATTTTGAAGCTGCTGCTTTCTGGGGTGCTGTGAATGTTTAACTCTCTAGAAAAGGGAAAAGTATTCAAAAGTACAGTGTCCAATCCAACAAGATATTCTAAAGAAATAGCTTATTCTTGTAAAATATGTATTAAAAGCTTCAAGACAAAAGAAAAAAGGCAGTTAACAGCACTTTGGCTGGGAAGGGAGATCAAAAGGATTTTAGGTTTTTATTCAAATAAGTTCAACCTGAATGAATGTATTTCTCTTTGTTCACAGTGATTTTTTTTTTTTTAAGGCTATCTTAAAAAAAAAAAAAGACTGGAGTAATTAATTGAAGATTTAAGCTTTATTATTTAGAGTGTCAAATAATCTCAGCAATTCTGAAGGCTCTTTAAGTCCTTCTTTAACATAAATAATTAAAATTAGGTGGTGGTTGAATTTCATATTTGCTAAAAAATGTCCCCTCTTCTGATTCATAGATATAGCCTTTTTAATTGCCTACTAGAAGAAATTATCAACAATGAATATGATATAACCATGTTCTATTATGCTTAATTTTTTAATGAATACTGTTAAGGACTGTGAAATTTAAAAGTCACAGGTTGTTTACTATTAAACCTCTATTCACTCTTTAACAGATGTAAATAGTAGTAAAAACTCAATTTCAAAGTCAGGCAACAACAAAGTATAAATAGTCACCAACATTTCTTGCATCTAGATGACAAGTGCCATAACCTGCTTTGAAAGAAAAATATTAAAAATATGAAGAATCAAGTTGTTCTTGTCCATCTCCATCATTTTAATTTTATCACACCAAATGGTAAACAATCTGTTTGGCAATCTATTTTTACCAGGTAACACGAGGGCAACTTTTTCCTATTGAAATAAAAGACACGGGAGAAGTCATTTTACTGTTTAATAAAGTGAAAACTACTCCTGAGGATTGCACTTGAGGGTTGATTTTTAATTGTTTGCCTAAAGTAACCTCTCTGCATTCAACCTATATGAGAGAAAAATGAAGGTCTATGGATTATTGATTAAGCAAGGAAATTAACTTTTCTACAGCGGATAGGAAGTCCAAATGACAACCTTTGAAAAACCTGTGGTATTAGCTTTACAGGTAATATTTGAACTATTTGGTCCTAAAAATGTACCAAGGTAACTGCAGTCAACACAAAAAGTTAAAAACACAATACCTATGTTTAAAACACTATGGGCTAATATTAACCATGAAATCATGACAGGACTTTGGGTCATCGGGAACTCTGAGATGGATTTCCTGGACTTTCCCTCTCTCAAGAACCTCTTTTTCAGCCCCTAATAAGTCTCTAATATTCTTAGGAAAGGATACAAAAAAAGTTATTTCTTCATTTTGCTGTGTTCTAATCCAACTCTTTCTAACCACCTCTATATTCATTGTGTCTAAGGATGAGCCAAAGGAAGAGCTCTACACATGAGATAAGGCAAGAAGTGTTCACATGAGATTATATAAAAGCATGGTACAGCAAGACAGGATCTTAGAATGATTTTCAGTTTAACATTTGAAATCCTATAAGTAGGAAAAATGAGAAGGGAAAATTGTATGATGAAAACTCAGCAAAAATGGGGTTGCTTTTGACATATACAAACTCCACCTTTTTCATTTCCAGGATTGCCACTTGTCTTGAATTTTGTCACAGGAGACTCCCTGTTTTGATAGGCCTGTCATGTGCCCTGTCAAACACGCTTGCAAGATATTGTAAAATTTGTACAGAAAAGTATCTTTCTATTGTGGTGTTGATATGACAGCTTTATGAATGACATCAAGGAAAAATGCTGTTCTAGAGAGCAAATATATGGTGAGTTCTTTATACACACTGCTCACCCTCTGTCTCACCACGCAGATGTTTCAGGCTTTGCTCTTCCCTTCTCCTTTACATAAGCTAAATTCTTTTACTCTCTCATTTAGCAGTTCAAAACAATAAAGAAAGGACAGCAAAGCATATAACTTAGGCTTGGTTATTGCAGAGAATATAAATAAATATAAATAACATATTTTTATTTTATGTATATTATATGTGCAAATAGTTGGATGTATGACTAAATCTTAAATATATATAAAATATATAATCAAATATATAAATATAAATAAATATATATATAAATAAAAACTAGTTTTGGCTTTCTCCATACAACAGAAATTGGGGCACAAACTTAAAAAAAAATGAACATGGTAAAAGTGGCTGTAAGTTTTTAGCTATTTTGACAAAATTATATCACGGACACTCTTCCATTTTAGAATGCATCTTTCTAATATTTATGCCGGAGCCCCTTCATGAACGTAAGAAATATAAAACAAGCAAAAAAAAGTTTGTTTTGCAGTAATAGTTCTAACACAAAAACACATCTTTAAGAATTAATAAGTGCAATCATTTAAAATACAGATACTTTGTACTTTAGATGTTGTGTATGAGAACAGTCACTTTCTGGCTATCTCTCAACTCTATATAACCTCAAGAATTCCTAAGACAGCATGTTTTTGATACTGATTTATTCTTCATCTACCAGTAAAGTTTTTGCATCTGGTTCACTTTGCTGTAACTCTCTAATCTGCCTTAATTTTGCAACCAGTATTATCAGTCTGGCCAGTCCCCACCACTGCTTGTACACAACCTTCTTCTGTGCAAGACTAAATCTCCAACCTTGGAAATCCAGGTGATTCATTACAACCGCTGATAAAAAAAAAAATATGTCTTACTTATAGATGTTGCTGGTTTATTATCCTGATTTCTATAAAACTTTCCCTAATTCATAGCACTAAACCACCCTGTGCCACTTACGGACAAGGACTTTTGTTATTAGTCCTCTACTCCTGCCTTTTTTAGAGTCTCACAAGTCAACCCATTTTTCTCCTGAACGGACTTTCCCAGTCATATTGAAGTATTTTAAACAATTTCTGCAATGCAAAGGCTATAAATGTGGAGTTTGACTCCTGTATTTCCACGAGCTTCCTAAAAGTGACACTGGAGACCAGACCTGGGACCTCAGCCAGCAAGCGCAATGTGTCACTGTGTCACCACCCCGTTGTGCTGCACTGACATTATGATAACTATGGGGATGGGAGATGATATGGGCTCTCTCCATAAAGATAAGTACTTTTGCAGTAAAATACAGCTAACTGGAGAAAGACATTTGCTCTGTGATTAATGAGATGGATTTTCTTGTCTCTCACACAAAAGCACGTTATTTTGCTCATGACTCCAAGCTATCTGCAGGATTTCCATGCTTCTGAAACTCAGTCTTTTCAGTATATGAATGCGACCTATTGACATAAATAGATTTAAATCCTAGATACTCTTAAATGATTCATACTTTTTTTTTTTTTTTTTTGCAGTAATCTCGGCAAGCAACAGGGTATCAGTCAAAACATGGGACATGCAAGAGACAGAATTTATCTATGCACTGTTTCAGGTTACTGATTTATCTATAGTTTTTTTCTTCTATTTCTATCAATCTAAGAAGTTGGCGTCAACTGTTTTTAGGTATAGAAATGCAGTGTACAGAAAATCTACTCATGACAAAACGCAGCTTTGCACTGCTATAGACACACAGCACCCCATGGAGGAAAGCACCAGAATCAAAAAAAACCAAAAAAAAACAAGATCTCCGGTTGATTTTTAGCACTGTATTTAAAAATAAACTTTAAAAGATAAAGCCTTTCACCTATATAAAGCCACACATTCAAAATACGACCTACAAATGTCCTACTTATAATTTGTCATTTTTTTTGACAGCAAATTGCTTGTTAAATTCACAGCTACATAAAGTGAAATTTTGTTCTGCTGTTGAACACATAGATCACTTGAATGATGCTGGTGGACAGTGCAATAAGCATTTTACATAGTAATATTTTCCTGGTTTGATCACATACATGTTCAGCTGAGCTTTAAGCTGTTTTTCACTGTATCTAATGAAAGATTCGTTTTCTCATAGGTACTATCTGTTCAGCCTCACAGCCTGTGCAATATTACTAGAAAGAGCTGATATGACAGTAACAGGCAGTAGAGAAAAGGAAAAGCAAGGTTGAGGAAAAAATTCCCTCTTGCTTCATGCTTTTTTTCTTTTTTTTTTTTTGCTAATTTCTGGAAAATTATAGAAAAAAAAAAGTGTCATTTTTTTCCCTCCTTTTTTTTTTTTTTTCCCCTTTTCCTTCCCCATGCAGATATGCTGGGGTTTTGTTTTGTTTTTGTTTTTTACCATAGGCTTACAGAGATGGACACTGGGCAGCACACTCCTCCTTCTCCTCTAATTCTTATTAATGAAGTGATGAATTTCATTACAGACACAATTGTAAATAGTCATTTATAGGGACCATAGGTATTTCTTAAATAATTAAAGTACATACTAGAAGTAACTCAGAAAACAAAAAGCACAGCAATTCTGATTCAAGATCATCATAGGAGCTTTGAAAATCTAGTAAATAACATACGGCATGCAAAATCTAATTTAACAATAAATGTATTATTTTAATGACAGGTGTAAAGACCTAAATCTTTCTGGATCTTCCACACTTTTGCTCGTTTCAGTCTTTATATCTGTATAACCACAAAGAGCTATATGTTCAGCATAATCAACAAATCAAAATAGCATTAATATCGTCTTCAATATTCACTTTAGATTTCCCAACGTTGCCTTGCAGTTAGGTCCTCTCTGTTCTTTTCAGAGGATCCATTCGCCTGACCCAGACACACATCATCATGAACAACAACTGCCTGGGTCTATACCCAAGTCAATGCAGGTGGCGAACCATCATAAATGCGCCACGTGCGTGTGCTCACTCTTCCCAGGTCAAGGAATCAGAGATGCTATTCAGCTTTTGTATTTTTACTACGAATAAAGAGGTTTTTACTCATTGCAAATACAGAAGGAGAAGTCTGAGGAGGACAGAAGTCAAAAATGTAAAGGGGGACCAAGCTACAGAAAGATTTCAGGATTGCATCTGAATTTTGAAAAAAAAAAAAAAGAAAAAAGAGTATGTGGTTTAAAAGGTAGAAAAAGTCTAGAGAAAGGAAATTCTTCACCTTTCTGGAGATAGCAGGCTTTCTTTTGGATCAGGTCATGATTTTATGCCCTAATGCAGTATTAGGATGCATTGTTGAAAGCATTATTTTTCAGAAGAGATGCAGAACTGGAGCCCTGGCCCCTCATTCTCAAAACCTGACAGTTTTCCCAAGCAAAGTGTTAACCTTCACATACCAGCTAAAGTTCATTTGGATAATTATATTCCAACTAACGACTCCATAATTTCACATGTCTGGGAGTCACCAAAAGAAGCAACACGCCAACTTAGCTCTCAGACCACAATATAAGGAATTAGAAGGTCACCGAGAGCCACAAGAATTAATTTGTAGAGGTTTTTAAATGCCAACAAAAACCATTTTGTATCTGGTCTAAACTACTATGACAACATTTCTGAAAATGATGTTGTAGAGTACGTGAGAGTTTTGGGAGCAGCCACAGATGCACAATCTGGACTGTATTCATTAATCGAAAGAAAAAGGAGTTTTATATTAGCCTGTGGTCACTTTTATAGGCTTTATCTAGCAGCAATAGCCAGCGGGACAAAAGTGACCCTGCTGGAGTTTGCCTCTGCATTCTAACTGAAGAACACCCTGCTACCTGTGCACATCTTCAGTATTAAGGAAAGAGTGAGAAATAAAAATCTCTCTCCAGTATTGCTTACAACAAAAGAAATACAGCAACTGCGTGTGATTTTTCCCAGCAAGGGAAAATAAAGGGGCTAAATAGCTTAAAAAAATAATAAAGAATATGTTTTCATGATTAAACAGGTACACGAATGTAAAAGTGGTGACGTGAAACACCCCTGAAAACAGGCTGACATCAAGGCAAGGCATCGGCTAAGAACTTACTAAACAAAATAAATAAATAATAAAAAAGAAATCAGGTATGTTTAGTAGCAGGAAAGAGAAAGCAGTATGGGAAGGACACCTGGAACATAGGAAAAATATTTATTTAGTAAATTTGTTTACCTGAGATCAGTTTCAAGGCACATTTTGCATTGCCACTATTTAATATTTTAGTATTCATGTGTCTTAATATTTTAGTATTTATTATATTTATATTAAATATTATTATATTAAAATATTAAAATGACCTATCAGTCATCTGAAAAGTATGTGTAACCTCTAATCCAGTACTTGAAACCAACTGTATTCAGCATTCAAACTACAGTCTCAAAGTTACTGAAGGGTAGATTTAAAAATCTGTTGTACTCTTTGAAATGCTAAGACAGTATCATGTTTATCTTCTGGAATAAATTAAAAAATCATTTATCTTAATAGACTGTTTTTAGTGGAGGAGAGATGACTGCTCTGCTTTAGGCAGCATACCAATTCTTGATGCACCTGAAGTTTATGCTCTAGCATTGTCATTTGATAGTGGTCACAGAGTAGACATACATGTCAAGGACTTGTAAAATTGCTCATTTTACCTCTGCTGGCAAACTATCTCTGTCAAACATGAGATCTACCTTTTCCCTTAGACAACCTACCTATATTTTCCATAAACAACTCCTTTTATTTCCTGGTTTCAATGTTCTCTAAAAGAAGCTCTTTCTGAAGCCAACATCCAACCATTTTAGAAACCTTCAAACAGATGCAAAGACACCGTGTTTAGCTCTAATTCCACCACCTGATTAAGCAGTGGTTTCACAGTAGTTTTCTGCAGCAGCAGAACACAAACCACCTGTTTCACAGTGACGCCAACACTGTGACTAAGAACGTGTCAGCTAGAAGCTGCCAGGAATCACAACTGGCCCTTCTTACTGAACCACAGGAGAGCTGAGGTTGGCAGGGGCTTCTGGACATCTTCTGGCCCAACTGCCCTGCTCAAGCAGCATCACCTTCAGCAGGTTGCCCAGGACCATGTCCAGCCAGGCTTTGAGTCTCTCCAAGGATGGAGACTCCATAACATCCCTTGGAAACCTGGTCCAGGCTTCAACCACCCTCACAAGGACAAAGGGTTTTCTTGTGTTCAGTTTCATGTCCATTGCTTCTTGTCAGGTAACGGGGCACCACCAAGACGAGTCTGGCCTCATGCTGTTGACACCCTGCTACGAGGTATCTACACACATTGATAAGATCCCCCCTGAGCCTTCTCCTCTCCAGGCTGGACGGGCCCAGCTCTCTCAGATTCTCCTCATACGAGAGAGGTTAAAACATCTTAATAGCCTTTTGCTGGACTCACTCCAGCAGATCCCTGTCTCTCTTGTGCTGGGGATCCCAGCACTCCAGAGGTGGCCGCACCGGGGCTGAGCAGAAGGGAAGGCTCAGCTCCCTCGACCTGCTGCCATGTTCTCTCATTATCCCCTAAGGAGATAAACGTGCAGAGAGGCATCAAAGAAGTGCAAACTTCTGATGTCCTAATGATGTCTGCCTCAAAACAGGAAAGAATTAAGCTTAATTGACTGGTGAGGGATGATATTCTTCATAATCTGCTGAAATCCGCACCTAACATCAAATTTCTCTAAGTATCCCCATTTTTCCTCCCAAACATTTTAAGATTGAAACGGATTGCCATCATTGGCTCTGCTAACCTAGGTGAGCTATTGCTTAGGTCCTTACTATACAGCAAAAATCTCATGCATCTTCCAGCAGTTGGGGTCCTGGATAAATGAAGTCAAATGGTAAGAGAAAAATCTGAAGATATGAATGAGACTTTCACGAGTCTGAACCTCAAACACATTTTTCCTTTCTCACATTAAGAAAAACAAGCACTTGTTCAGTGAAGGGTAGAAAACCCTCCCAAGAGATGCCACAGTAAGATACCCTGAAGAGCTGCCACCCTGTCCCAATAGGTGTCTGGGATAAATCAAATTCTGGCCTCAGTGGGACGTTATATTGCACCTTCTTTGCACTGACTCAGTTTGGTTCCACTTTACTGTAATTTTTGACTAGTTCAGGTAAGAGTATCTGCCACATCTGGCAACTCTTTTAGCACTTCAGAGCTCCCTCAAAATAGTTAAGTGGAATTCCTGTTTAGGAAAAACAGACTTGGGACAGAGACGTGACATGGTCCTCTATCACAGGTATTGTATATTTCTTAGCTCCTTGTTAGCATTTCTAACAAGTTATATTAAATATTTACCACAGGACCACAAAATTGATTGCTCTGCAATACAATTACCTCCTATTATGGAGGTAAAAAAGCATTTTATGTTTTTATTATATCCATTTAAAAAAAAAATTTAAAGTACCTTAATACTTTATTCCCTCTGAAAGCAATTCATTCTGCCGACACTCATACAAAGCATCTATGCACAGAAGTGAAGAATTTTCAGTGCTTTCTCCAGGCCCTGAAAGGAGTTCTTCCATTAGGACAGCATACCTAAATACGGCTTCAAAACCAGATACTCAAACTTTCAGGGCTTTGTAAACAGGGTTGTGTTTATCACCAGTCTTGCTAAGGGCACAAGGGAATCAGAGTGCTGGGCTCTTGGGCCCCTATTCGCTCACACAAGGCTGATTCTCCTAGCCCATAATGGCTGAGAAAATTAAAATTCAGGAAACAAAAGCAACACCCAGAATATTATTAATGCATTAATTAATCACGAGGTAAGACACTAGGGAAAAAAAAAATGTCAAATTACTTCACTTAGTTAAATGATGTTCTCATGCTGCTGGGCTGTAAAACTAAGCTGTCTTCAAATCAAGGGTTAGGTTAGCTTTTCTCCAGCCAGCGCTGCTCTTTCCTTGGCATTTCACATCCACACAAACATGAAATCTGGGGATAAGTCAAGTCCCAAACCTATTTCTGCTTGCTGAACTGCCACATGCAACGTGACTGCAAGGGAGCAGAAAGAAACCCTAGGGCAGGTGGTAGCGGCTAAGCTGCTGCAGGTGATATCCAAGATATAAAGATATTCCAGAGAGTATAAACCATATGCATTATATTCAGGAAAGCAAGAAGACTCAATGAATTGGTCAGAACAGTTGTATTACACCTGCCCGCCGTTCTCTGGAGAGACCCTGCAGCAAAGTCAAGGCGCAGCCTGAAAGACAGAGAGATGTAAAATAATGGAGACAATCATCGGATCTGTAAAGCAGTTTTATTTTTAATGCTTTTGTTAAGCAACCTCATAGCCAATGAACTTGGTTTCCTAAAACTGTAATGACTGTAATATAATTTTATGTCAGCATAACTCCTAATTAGCCCATGCTCAAAAAACAAAAAAAAGAATGCTGCATAATCTGTCAAAGGGACAACAAAACTCAAAGAAAAACAAGAAAAAGGCATTAAAGAACAGCCACAGAAAGAAATAGTTGCTTCAGAAGATACAGCACAATCACATTAAAAAAAATGATAGCTGTTTAAAATAAAGAGCTAAAACAAAGAACTAAGAACAAAGAAACAAAAAAAATTGAAGAATTAAAAGACAATTCCTGTGAGACAGCACATTCAGACAGCCAAAATGCACAGGCTTTGAGAGGCACAAAATTCCAAGGAAAACACCACTGCATATATGTGTGCATCTAAGCAGGAAAGAAGATGGGGGTATGTGTTGCCTATAAGTGTGTGTGTGTATATATATATATATATACACACATATATATATATATATATATGTTCTGGTATAGAAAAGGCTCCGTCTTTGAGTACTTCAAGGTACTTATAAGAAGTCTAGGCTGTGAATGTGCATTTAGACATTTCCTATTCACAGGATATTTCCTATTCCTTAATTCCAAATTTTAATCATTTCTGTATTATCGGGGGAATCTTGAGTGAGTTTCCATTTGTTACATGTGCAATGAATTTAACAACTTTCTCCTTTTTATGCTGGCAAGGATGTGCCTGATCCTATCAGCAAGCAGGCAGGAAAATCTAAGCAGTAACATTAATCGTGAGCACAATATTACAGCTTAGCCTACTAGAGCCAGCAGATTGTCTCAGACATCACAAGCTATTACCATTTTATATCTTAAAAATCAAATCAGGCCCAATTTAGTATTATTGTGCACATAATGCAAACACATAGCTACTTTGAGAGAAAAAAACTATTTTTACTAGGTTATCTTGTGTAATAAAATACAAGAATATCAGGCGCTGGTTAGTCAGAGAGCAGCTCAAGTTTGGGGCAGTAGCTTCAAACAGCACTAAAGATTTTGCAGGACATCACGAGCCTTCTTGTAATACCAGGCTACGATGAAAAGTGTTTAACAAGCAAATAATATGATTCATATGGTAGGATTATCAACATACACTAACATATACCTTAGCCTCAAAACTCTGCAGAAACACAAATTCTCTCATCAGTTATCCATGGAAGTTTTAAAAAGTGTATTATTCAGATTCTTCACTCCTACTGCAAAGATCTCCAGAACACAAAGCTGTCATAAAAAGCAAAAGACTTTCCCTCATGTGTTCCTATCAAAGACATCTAGAGGTTTGGGCTTAAGAATGCATCTTCCTCTTTTCTGTCCTTAATAAGAAACCTCTATGACTGATTTCCTTAAAAAGGCACCTTCTAATTCTGAGTATATTGGTCTACTGAGAAAACAAATACATAAAGTTTTCTGAAATATTTATAACTTTAAAGAGTAATTATGAAAGAATGCTTTCATTTGCAGTAAATCATTTAATATACTCCATCAAATGTGACAGCTTAATAAGATAACTGCTGAGGCAAACAGAACAACCAGCTCCACATATATGACTTACTTATTTTAAAATTAAAAAATTCAGACTTCTCCAAGTCAAAATGCCTCCATCAATATGCCAATTTTGATCAAAAATAATCAAACCAGCACTGAGTGCACACTAAATCTTTCACAAGCAGAAAAAATTGGTTGCACTTCTATCACGTGGAAATAAAACACTATTTCTACATATTTTTACTGTATATAAAGCAACCAACTTGGTCTTGCTCAAAGTATTGCTCATTGAAAACAAGTATATAGGCAGGCAGTGCCCTCATGCTGGTCAAATTCAGGCAAGCACATTGTTTTGCAGTGTTACATGAGTTTATTTTTCCAATTCTTTTACTGAAGTGCGACCTTCTGACGTAAGATACTTCAGTCAAGAGGAGTCTTCAGAAAACAAATGCATTCTCTTTTGAACAAAGCCTTAAAAAAGAAAAATCACAGCTTTGTAGCATCCAAGAAAACAGGCGCTTGCTACATTCGGCATCGTAGACGGGCAAATAGTTTCCTCGTATTTTCTCCAACTATATGCCAATAGAGATGGTAATGAGTCTCCTTACTATGTATTAAGAGGCTTTTTTTTCCATCTGAAATGGTTTGGTGACTATAAATGAAAGACTCCTCCCTCCAGGAAATTAATTTAGCTGAGTTCCAGAGAAGGTCTTCAGCTAAAATCTGATTTCCCCTGAAACGACGTAGTAATAAATGTCTCTCCCAAATTTACCAGGTGAACTGGAGATCCAGAATCACAGGATCACAGAGTGGCTGAGGCTGGAAGGGACTTCCTGTGTTTCAATTTGTACCCATTACACCGCACTTAGCCTTTCCTCATACGATAGAGGCTCCAGTCCCTTAATCATCTTCCTTGCTCTACACCGGGCCATTTCTAGATGGAGATGGAGCTTCCTGTGTTTTAATTTATACCCGTTACCCCTTGTCCTGTCTCTGGCCACCACCGAGATACAGGTTTGATTTAAAACTCTATCTATTTCTCAGGTAGAGTCCTTTATCCTAAAAAATATCAAAGCAGTCTGATAGAAAAGATCCAATAGCAGGTGCTGAATAAGGAAAAGTCTGATCCACAGAGGATGGGAATAAGTGGTCTCCGCATCCCGTGTGGATAGGACAGCTATGGAAAGAGCAATTACCAGGGAAATCCGAAAAGTTTTCTCCCCGACAGCAGCGAAGTGTTGGAGAAGATCCAGTACAGACTGCTGAATTTCCCTCACCTTCTTCTGGAGTGCCCCCCACGTTGCCTCCGTGCAAGAGGAACTTGGCGGCATCATGTAGGCTAGGTTTGCTCTTAAGGTTCCTCCAGCAATACTTTCTTATTTTTCTCTTATATACATTAATTATAAACAGCTTGCTTAACTGCCTATTAATTATAAATGTTACACAACGTAAATGAAGGGCACCCATTTACTTTTTCGCTATACACTTTAAGCAAGAGTTTTAAAATACTTCCAGCTGTACTGACTTTCAGACGTCAGTTGCTGAAGGAGCATCAGTGTGTTTATCAGCGGCCGAGCAGATAACCTTGCCTCTTAAGGAGGAGAAAAGAGTAATTCCCAGGAAAGTACAATGCGACTCATTTTGTAGCAGGGCTGTCTCCATATCCTGTCGGAGAGGGAGGAAAGCTGCTATTTTTCAAGTTCCAACCTTTGCACAGATTACTACACAGAACATTCGTGAGACTGAGGAAAGATTGAGTACCAGCAAACATCACATGCATCTGAAATTTAAACAGATAATTTTACGTTACTGATAATTTTATCTAGCAGCTCCACAACTTTCTATGACTTTCACCTAGGGAATGACAAATAGCAGCTGCGCTAGCCAGCACATGCATTTTTTCCCATCAAATATAAAAAATAAACACTGCAGCAGTCTTTATGGGGTAATGTACTGTCACGCTGAATAACTTAAAGTTATAAACATGTATTTAGGGCAGGGGCAGTGTCTTTTACTACCTATTATTTTTATTACCAAAACACATATGGCATAAAAGCAACCGCAGCCTTTCCAGGATGACACAGTAATATAATGCTCTTAAATTGAGACAAAAGATACCAGCTTTTATTCAAAGGCTCCTGAAGCTTTTTAACCCACAGCGCATTACCTTATCGCTTGCCACTTGTTAGTTCTTAGAACTCAGTCTAGAAAGTTGTTTTCTCACCATTTCTTCCAGCACTTTAGGCCAGCTTATGCTTTAAAGTTGGTCTCCATGGTGCATTCATCTGCGCTTTCAGCTATTTTGTGAATCACAGAGTAATTAACCTTTACTTGATACATTTATCAGTCACTGACAAACGTGTCATTTCTCCCTCCAGGCTTAAGTGAAAAAGAAAGAAATGTGCTACCAGTATAACTGTGCCAACCATGTATGCAAACAAATACTCTTAAAAGGTAGGGTAAGGCACACAAGGATAGGAACAGTCAAGCAAAAAGTCATTTCCACCAGCTCCCTGTGATTCACCTTGTTTTTCATCAGCCCAAAAAACCCGGTTCACAGAAACCCTTCTGAGCACAAAGGATCTGTATGTTTTGATTTTAGGGTTTTTTTTTTTTCAGTTTTAAAAATATTCACCTTCCCCCTCCACTTTTTTCAAAGCCTAAGCAGAACACAAACCAATAATCCTGCCCAATTTTTAACCTCAGAGTTTCTGAGCAAGTTTCAAATCAAAATGGCTTTACCATTACTAGGACATAGCGTTTTGAACGTTACTTGATCGCATTTTTCAGAGCTAAATCTTTTAGCAAGAAAGCTTGTCAACATAAATTCATGAAAATTGACTGACATATCACTCAGTGGCTGACATAATACTAAGTGGATGGGCAATATATTTTCTTTTTTTTTTTTTTTAACGTATTAGATTACATATAACTCTTTTAAAGAGAATGAGCCTGAGGAATTACATTCCAACTGGAAGGTCAGTGAATTTTAGGACAAATAAGGAGAGGAGTAACAAATTGCCACCATGATATTGGCATTAGAGTACTAAATAAACTCATATACGAAACCCATGAACAAGCTATCTGTAACAGGAGATACCCAATGCACCCGTTTTCTTTTTGAAGAAAGGAGATTCCAAGCAAATGATAACAGAAAAGATGCATAAATCATTTCCTGTCTGCCTGCCAACAGGCAGAAAACAGGATAGGAAAAAACTTAGTGAACAAATGAACTGCAGTGATACCCTGGCAATGCTCAAAACACATTTTGTGCTCGGAAATGATATCTCCCAAATGTGATCTTCATGGAAGTCGAAGGAAACCTGAATAAGCATGACCTGGCAAATCTTCTACAAGTTGTTTAAAAGCACCTTATAAGCCAAGGTACATGGGATAAGAGAATAGGGATTCTCCTGGAAAATGGGGTTAGAAATCAGAGCTTGATCATTGTGGCCGTATCTTGGGAAATATCTGCTGAGCAGCAGCAAGTTCCAAAGGAGGAGATGACACAGACTGTGACACTTCAGCAGGACAGAGACAACTGAAAGGGAATATTCCAGAAGAATACACCAAATAATAAACCAGGTGCAGAAAATGAATACTGAATAACTAATTTACTATTAGGAGGGGGAAATAAAAGCCAATTGATATAATTATTTGGCAGGAAACAGATTTCCAAGCTCCCTTCAAATAATTTCAGCAGGACACCCATGAGCTCAAAAAGGGATATGAAAAATGCACAGAAAACTGGCCTAAGTGGAAGGTTTTAAACAAGATGGATGAGGTACAGTCAAAGCTCAACGAAGCCAAGCAGCAGCTGATTGCTGCAACCCGATAAAAGCAGAATGGAAAAGGATTGCTTTTTATATGCCATTTTTTCATGTTCTTCCTTCAAATACTTCTTTGGTGGTGGGGAGTATTAGGGACACGGTTCTAGGCCATATGGAGCTGGTTTTGCACCTTCTTTATTCAGAGTCATTCTTCCAGCAATCTTCTCTTAAAGTGTGTTTAACACAGAAAAGTCCTACTGCTAATTAAAGCATAATGGCAGTAAAACGTTCTTTTTTTGTAATCCTATGAGAAAGGCAAGAATAGTAACATCTCAAAAGTAGCAAGTAATAATCAAAAACACTGTTGCATAGAATTTTAAGTCCAAATAGAAGTTGAATCTCCATGTTCTGGTTCAAACTTCTGCTACGTTTTTAAAAGAGTGATCTTTAGAGATTAAAGGCCGTGTTTCTCAAGAGAACACAGTACACAACCTCTTGAAACCACTGCCAGTTTCAGTTTAACCTCACGTATAAGAATTAATTTTATTGACCACTCCAAACTTAAGCGTGAAAAGAAGAAGTGAAGAAGTCTCCTGGCAAGAGAGACTTTTGTGTTTATTAACTAGGAACACTTGGCTCTAGAACTAGCTTGCACAGCCGGACTTCAGCTTCTCTGACCATGGTAGCTCTTGGAGTAATGAGATCTGCTTCATAGAGACCTGAGGAAACAAGATAAGCCCCTCTTTGCCAACAAACCTGCTACCCAAGTGGGGAGAGCATCCAAGTTTGATTCACTGAGAGATGGAGACCAAAGTCTGAAGAGAAGCAGAGGATTGGAGCACAGGTGGAAAACAAGGATGGACTAGGGTAGCTCATACAACAGAGTGCTGCAGTAAATGGATACACTTGGAGAAAGAAACGCAGAGAAGGTGGGAATAGGAAGCTGAGATTTAAAGGCTCAGACACTCAGAGCTAAACTAAGATAAGGACTGACAGAGGAGGCAAAGAAGAAAACATTATGATGGGATCTACTACAGAGGAGGCAAAGAAGAAAACTTTATGATGGGATCTACTATGGACTGCCTGATCAAGACTGAATACAGTACTAAAGACATGTCTGATTGCAAGCACTGTTCTTGTGGAGAACTAACATAATCTGGGAAGGAAATGCATATGGCATTAGCAACTCAGGAGATTTCTGAGATGTAAAAAGGATAGTTTTTTGGCACCGGTGTTTGACAGATCTACTTCTTCTATCCTTGTAGAAATTTCTGCCTGCTTAAAAAAAACCCACTATTGCTGTATGTCAAATACATTATTTCTACCTTGATAAAACAAATACTTTTAGCATTGATTTGCTTACGCAGCACTTTTGAATAGACAGAGTATTCTTGGCCACTCTTTAATAAAGAAACAAGATGGATGTCCTTATGTTAAGGCTATAAAAAATTAGTTCTTTATACTTATGACTCACAGAGCTCTTTCTGAAGACGCTCCCTCCTTTTTCTTATAATGGACTATTTAGCTTTCATCAGCAGTGCTACCACTAATGATCCTAAAACTGACAGTCTAAAAAACATGACGAGTCCTTACAAGATACCCAATAGTAATTATCTTTTCTTAAATATCAACATAGCAGATAGATGCTGAGTTGGCCAGAAATTTTCCAACAGACAAGAACTTGCTATTGATGGATTCTTGAAAATACCAGACGTGGGACAGTAGAAAACCAATCATTTGCAGGACTGTTCTACTAAAGTGAAACTTTAGCAGGGAATTCAGAGTCTGAGCCATCCAGGTTGTTGGGAGAGAAGATGCTGATATCAAAATTTCAGTGTCACAGGATGCATAGACAAGGTCTGAGAAAATCACAAAGTAACTGGTGACCATAAGGAAGTCTTACCTAGTCCACGAAACAGCTTTAGCAGAACAGAATGAAGTGAAATTGTATCCAGGTTGACTGTGTGACATGGCACAAAATACCCTCTGCCTGTACCTGCAGAGTGGGAATCTCAACTCTGATCTGATCCCTTGGAACAAGAGTTATGTCCAACATTTGAAGGCATGACTACTATAAATAAAAACAGTAGCCTATGATTCCTCAGACTAGGAATATTTTTTTTTTTTTTTTTATGTATAATGCCTATAAAAGATTTTTTGAGAGAGAAAGAGAGAAATAGGAGGGTCTTCTCTTACCCTTTTTTGAATAAAATTCAAGAAATTGTATTACTAAGGCTGCGTTTTTCACAAAGAAAAAAGGTGGGTTTTTTCTTTTTTCAAAATTCCCCTTATGTTGCAGATTTGCTAACAGATATCAACACAAGTTATAGTTGAAATAACAATTCTAATTACTGTTAAAATTACCTAATGTAAAACTGCATAGTGTCACAAGCTTCTACTATTACAAATAAAAAGGAGAAAGGGATAGTTGGGACTACTTCATCCCTTTACAATTTCAGCTTGGGAGGTAGGTGAAAGTAGAAAATAACAGAATATATTTAACTGCAGTTGCAGCCACAGGAGATGCTACTGGCCGAGAAAACCCAGCTACGCAGACAAAATCTACTCTACACAAAGAATTAAATGCTAGTGGAAAATTACTTCAGTGAGATATCCTCACAGTCCCCATAAATTATATTAATGAGGTGCTAGAAATTGCTCTAGGTCCAATGAAGACCCTTTAAGCACACAATCCAGTTTTCCTCTGCATCACCTCTTTGGATGTACATCCTTCTCCCATCCCAAGGACAACCCGGCTGTTTCTTTCACGCTTGAAGGGGAAGGTCCTTTCATGCTTGAAAGGGAAGGTCTCCTATCCGCGGCAGGGCAGGCACATTGTGACTGCTTGGCACTTGGCGGTTGTCCATGCTCACAGAATTACAGAATGGTTGAGGTTGGAAGGGACCTCTAGAGACAATCTAGTCCATCCCCCCTGCTCCAGCAGGGACACCCAGAGCACGGGGCACAGGGTGGCAGCCAGTCGGGTTTGA